>KN489475.1:2748-15439 GCA_000787155.1 Scartelaos histophorus
AAAAAAGACAATATAAAGAAATAAACAATTCTCACTGGTCCTCCAGCTGAGTTTAAACGACTGGCTTAGAAGTAACATGAACCCAACCTGGCGAAGGAGAAAATAATTACCCATTTGGTAATTTACTGTAAAAATCTTCTACCCTAACCCTGTACTTTACAAACAAAGGATATGTTGCAGCTAATATTTTAGTGGCGGCTTGGTGGCTGAGTGGCAACACTCATGTCACAGCAAGAAGGTTACGGGTTCGATCCCTGGGTCGCCTGGGCCTTTCTGTGTGGAGTTTGCATGTTTCCTCCCCGTGTCTGGATGGGTTTCCTCCGGGTGCTCCGGTTCCCCCCATCAACCAAAAAACATGCAACACCCTATGAACAGTTTACAATCAGGGACCGTAGGGGAGTCCCTCCCTCCTGTGGGTCACCACCTGCAGAGGGGGTCATAGGGTCTGGGTCTGGTGCACAGAGGAACGGGCAGTGCTGCCCCCGCGACCCAGACGGATTAAGCAGGAGAAAATGGATGGATGGATTTTAGTGTTAATGGTTCTGGATGAACTTGTCACCTTCTTATTTTAACTGACTAAACAAATCTCCTGGCATCTGCATTTCATTATAATCTGCTAGGTGTTTTTAAGGGGGCCTAAAAGCGATATCATCTGCTGCCTTGTTGACAGTTACAGTGAAATGGTCCACAACATTGATTCCAGATCACTCTTAATATATTTCTATAAAATAATAAAACATAAAAACATGATTTGTAAATATTAAATGTATTCTGGTTCCCCATTAGGCATCACCTCAGTAATAACTATTTGAGAATGTCCAACTGGTTTTCAGTATTCAGACCTGCTTAAAAAAGTAATTACTTTAGATAATTATTTTGGATATTGAGGTATTGTTCTTTGTATTGACAAGCAATATATTGCCACATGAGTATTAGGCTACAACCTTAAAACAGAGATTAATGTCTTCATTTCAAATATAAAGATAATCTGGTATTTTATAACCTCATGGCATTCATTCATGGTATAAAACATTCATGGGATATTGCTCTGTTGTTATGAACAAGTTTTTTGAACTGACGGAAATCTCTATTATTATGTTCTTCCATTTTCTCTCTCTTTCTTGGAAAGTCGGACAATCCACCAGAAAATGTGCATAGGGCACCTTAGATACTTATAGACACCTAAGTTTTGGAATTCTGTATTGTAATGATAAAGTGCACTCATGGGTAAAGCAGGCCCAGGTCTACAGGGGCACAAATAGTTACACAGCAAACTATGAGACTTAATGTAAGAATAATATATTTGAGTTTGTATGAGGCACCCTCTACTGGTGATGGTGGAAGTGGAGAGCACCCAAAAAAAAGTTACGCATATGCTTGTAACTAATTTGATGAGCTTGTTAAAGTCAAACCAGAATGAACAGGAGCCTCCTTTAGTTTTTGTTAATTTCTGACTCTGTTTGACTGTATTACTTATCTATTGTTATACAGTTTCTCAACATGTGAGTTTATTTTGTACTTTATTTAAAACCTGCTACATTTCAATTACATGACAGTGGCCCACAGTCTTTAATCACCCATAAAAAGTAAAGACATAAAAAATAAAAAAAAAATAAAAAAAAAATAAAAAACAGAGTTCAGGGCGGCGTTTTACTGTCACCCCACTGCTAACAAATACTTGAAAGACAACAGTTTTACTTCCTGGTTTACAGAGGATAAAAGTTTTATAATGATATGCAGACCGCACACAGAGCTCTCAACAGATGATCTTACAATATACTATACGATGCAATACTATAGTACTGAAACAAAACCTTTTTACACAAAACACTGTGTCAAAAGTGTTACACGTTAAATCTGTGGAAAGGCGAGTCACAGTCCATGTTTTTCCAAGGTATTTTTCAGCAATAAAAACAATACTTTTTTGCATCATTGTCCATTTCAGATCAAGCAAACTTAAATATTACACAAAGACAACTCCCAAGTAAACATAAAATGTGTGTTTTTTGTGTGTAAATTAAAGGGACAGTCCAGAATTTTGGACATAGGGCCTAATTTAATAGTGAGTGTTGTAGACGTATGGAAACATATGGAAATATTCCATCCAGTCCTTGTATTTGCAGAGGTCGCTGGTGCTAGGCTAGTGCGTGTCAATGGTCATAGTTAGCCTGCCACTAAAACACTTACCCACTCAACAAAGCACCCAAAGCAAATCTATTATTATGCCAGACTATTGATGTAAATGTCTGTGTTGAATAAAAAATAAAAATAAACTTGCATCGCCTGAATCATCGCATGTTGAGGGACTATTTTCTCAGTGGCAGCGGGGATATCAGTCCGCTGCTGTCAAGCTTTCTATCAAAAGGTTCACATTGCTGCTGCTGCTCAGGCATAAATCCTTCAAACGCAAGGTTGATTTTACTTCTAAAACTGTTCTATCGACACAGACATTCACATCTGCAGTCTGGCGTTATAACTGTTTTGCCTTGGGTGCTTTGTGGAGTGGGTAAGACTAACTATGGCCATTGGCGCGCGCTAGCCTGCCGCAAATGACCTCTGCAAATACAAGGGCTGAAGTTTGGATACCTGTTAAACCAATCACAGTGCTCCTTATACCTCCATACTCTCTTCCCCCTTCAATCATTTTTAAAATTTTTCTAGTACTGCCCAGTTTAGCAGTTCTATTTGAAGAGGTTGAGGATTCACTAGCTCTCTCTCATTTACTCATTTTTCCCTCTTGTGTTTCTGTCTTTCTATCCTGTTTGTGGGCGTGGCTACGGGCAGAGCTTTGAGTGGGTTTATGTGTGTGAGCAGGAGCGGGGCTTTGGATTTCTTTGTGGACGGGGCTTTGGGACTCTTTGTGGGTGGGGCTTTTGGTCTGTTTGAGGGTGTGTCTTCGGACGGGGCTTCTGACTGGCCTAAAGCCGGAGAGTTGGTTTGAGGGGGGGCCGAGGCAGTACATCTCTTTGTGCTGTTGAATGTAAGCC
This sequence comes from Scartelaos histophorus, assembly GCA_000787155.1. Classification (NCBI taxonomy): domain Eukaryota; kingdom Metazoa; phylum Chordata; class Actinopteri; order Gobiiformes; family Gobiidae; genus Scartelaos; species Scartelaos histophorus. Next base: position 5,736 of record KN489475.1, read on the forward strand.
TTCCGAGTGAATCCTTTATCACATATTGGACACTTGAATGGCTTATCTCCCGTGTGCTGAAACATGTGCTGATCCAAATGCACTTTCTGACTGAACGCCGACGGACACTCCAAACATTTATACCTCCGTCCTAGGTCGTGAATCCGCATGTGTTTACGTAGGTTATTTTGGCCTGAGAATTTGCTCTTACAAACTGAACAGGGAAAAGGTTTATCTCGAGAATGCGACGCCATGTGCTCGTGTAAAATCGATTTTCGACCAAATTTTTTCCCGCAGATCTCACACTCAAAAGGACGCAGACCTAAATGAGAAGCCATGTGCCGGCGAAGGTTACTACCACATGTAAACGGACGCGCGCAAACTGAGCAGATGTAAGGTTTCTGACCGGCGTGACCCTTCATATGATCATCCAGATTGGACTTGCGAGTGTATTTCTTATGGCAGATCCGGCACTCATACTGTTTCTCCTCCAAATGTATGGACATGTGGGTTTTCAGGTTAAGTTTGCGTTTAAAAGTTGCGTTGCACTGAGGACAAGAAAATGGCCGCTCTTCTCGATGGACCACCAAATGTTTAAGTAGATTTCCCTTCAGATTAAAAGCAGTACCACATTCAGGGCATTCGTGTTTATCCATACTTTTTGGTCTTCTTTTTTTTTTAGATTCACTTGTTTCAGAAACGTTTCCATCTTGCGAATTTTGCGAATCGTTTCCCGCTTTGTGAGGACTATCTACAACTTTGCTAGTATTTACACTATTAGGATTATTAGTGTGTATGTTTGAGCTTAATTTCAAACTTTTTGCTTCTTGTTGTTCAGTTACTGGACCTGATTGTACAGCTGTAATGTTTTTGACTTTTGAAATACGATTTTTACTTTTTCCTGAAACGCTGGGGATGTTGGAATTGAGATTATTTGTATCAGAAGCGCATTTTGAATCTACTGTAGCATCATTTTGTTTTGCTTTGCTAACGCTACTCTCTCCCTTACTACTCTGCTTTCTCAATGAAATTTCACGACTTTTTTCTTTGTCTTTTTCCGAGACTTGCTTAGAAATTGAACGCATGCTTGGCGACTTAACAAATTCAGATTTTTTTCCCGCAATGCTCACAGACTTCCTCAAGATTTTTGTGTTTGTAGATGTCTGCGAATTTTCAGAATTTTGGATGCTATTTTGTTGGCTCTCACCACTGCTTGGGGTTTCACATAATTCCTGTATCAAATTCTCGTTAAAAATACTTTGTGGAGTCGATGTTGGTTTTCTGAAGATTGATTTTGTAATTTGCACTTCATTTTGTGTTTTATTGACAATTTTCAATGGTACAAGCCTTACAGTAGGCAGCTTTCTGACCAGATTTTGTGCTTGCCACTGTACTTGATCTTGTGCCTTTGTTGTTTCTGCATCCATTGAGACATTTTCTTGTGTTTTTGAATCATTTATTTCTTGATTTTGCTCGTTTATAGACAGCCCTTTGTCCGCAGAATTTAAATATTGTGCATCTAAATTGGTTGTATCTTTGCTAAGGTTTTCTTGCTCCTTTGTGTTAAGCATTGCATTGTCCATTGCATCCCCCAAATTTTTTTCTACTACTTTTTCAGTCTCGCTAGTTTCTTCCTGCATTTCTGAAGATATTTTTTTGCACTCTGGTGCCATCTCTTGGTCTATATCTATTGCTGTTCTTTTTAAACCTTTTTGTGAAGGCTCTCCCTCTTTCTTTCTCTCTTGGTCAATAGATTTCTGTGTGGAATCTACAATATTTATATTTGTTATATCTTCCTCATTTACAGGCAACCCTCTCTTTACAGAATCTGAATTTTGTGTGTCTAATTTTCCACCATTTTCTTTTGATCCTTCTTTCTCTGTTTCAGCCATAGTTGAATTGTTTATTCCATCTCCCAAATGATTTTCCAAACTTGAGCTAACCACTTTTTCAGATTCAATATTTTCATCCTTAGTCTCTGAAGAGGTTTTACTGGAGATTGGCGCCATCTGCTGGTCTTCATTTGTCACTGTTTTTTTTAAATATTTTGGTGCATGTTCTTCTTCGTTAAAAATTTCAGTGCATTTCTTTGCACTATCAGAATATTCTTGGTCATCCTCTTCGCTTTTCACTTGCATGTTTTCAGAATGTTGTGGTTCGATTCTTTCTTCTTGATTTGAAATTTGAGGGTCTTCATTGTTGCGTCTTGTGTTGGTTTTAATTGTTTCTGTGGTTAAAGCTGCAGAAAAAAAAGTTAAAAAAAAAAGTTTATTAACAGTATTTTAGATTATATACTGATACTAATAGACTAATATTTCTATAGTTATAGTTACAGTTCTATCTGCCCCCATAGGGTAGACAGAATTAAATAGTATTTGAATCTCCTTAGCAATATAATTTACATGGTTAATAATGTTTCTGTAGGAATATATTGACAGAAATATCATAAAAACAAAACAAAAAAAATAGAAGAAAAACAATAGTTGTTATTGGCTACAGTAGAAAGAACACTTTTACACAATACAAGAGGTACTCAAGAGTGTGGAAAAATACTAGATAGAGTAGTAATAGAGTATGCAAGACAAAAAAGGCTGGGAACCACTGCTGTACACCACCTGCTTGTCTCCATGGAGATTTGATTGCTTTGCCAAAAATGGTTCACATAACACAACCCAAACAGGATTACTCAAATATTTATGAATGAAACTAAACTCTATTCCAAATATGTTTTCATAACAGAAAAGAAATATGACATTTTGAATAATATCTTCAAAATGATTTAATCAAAATTGGTCAATATTATTTTGCAGTGAATGTTTTACCTTGTTCAGTTAACTCTTCTTTTTGGTGTAGGTCCAGTTGTCTGCAGATCGGGCACTCCTCATCACTGTCCTCTGATTTGGTTTTGTGGTTGGGGGCTGGATTCCCCTGGTCTTGCTCATGGGGGCGGTGTTGAGGGGATTTAGGTGGTGGTAGGTCCTTCTTTATGAGCTGGGCCTGAGTCTCAGAGATGCTCCACGGATCTGGTTCTTCTTCTTTGATGATAGACTGAATGGAAATCTCATTTTGATCCTTTTCTGAAGAATAAATAAAGAAAAGCAAATTTGTGGGGATCAACATGTGAAAGCTAGGGCTACTAAACAAGATTTAAATAGGGCTATGTAAAGATGCTTTCCATTGCATCTTTCATTCAGTACATCCGTAACCACAGCCCCCATTGGGTAGCCTAACAGAAGCAAGGCAGTCAGCACTGCCCTAAATATTCAATCAAAGTTGTTTTATGCAACTTTTCTAATAAGTGGTACCTCACTTGCTCATTTTCATCTCTTTGTCTAGAATGTTCCGCAGTATGGCATTAAATTTCTCGCATTTACTCACTGATAAGTGTTTTAATAGCTCAAATATATCTTGAAAAACATACTTTGTTATTGTAAGCAAGGTTCCTTCTCCATTAATCTGACCTGTAACTCACGATACAATGGAGCACAATACAATAACATCTCTATGGCCTCCTCCAGAAAGGTTACATAATGAGCTTTTAAAAATATGCAATATTTTCAAACCATGAAGAAATTAAAATTAAAATCTTGATTTAATTGACAAATGCATCTACAAAAATCAAAATAACAACAAAAATAATCAAAGTAGGCATGGGATGGGAAGGGAACAATCTTGAAATTTGTTGTCACGCCTAAATAACTGAACAACAATATGACAATAATTATAGTTGCTGACAAGTCAAAAAGTTTAGAGCTATGAATAATTATAAAATTATAATAAATAAGTTCCATATTTAAAAAACTGTTATAGTGTTGTTATAACAGAAAACAACAATGCCTTAGCAGAGAACTTTCTGATTAGACATTTTTCTGCACATTCTTGTGATATAATAGTGATTATTTGTGTTGGTAACTATCACGATTATATAAAAGGCCTGTTGCAATTTTAGTTTAGCTTGTGCAGTCTGGCCTTCTTCATACCTGCTTCCCTGGTTTGTTCTGTAGTCTCCACAGGCCACAGCAGCAGAGCCCTCTCCCCCCTCAACCTTTCACTCGCCTCCTCTCTGACTCTGCACTGTTTCACATGGGACTCGTACTGATTGACTGTGCTCTCGATCAACCCTAGGACCTCCTCCAGAACTCCCATGAGCCTTTGCTCCACGGCTGATCTCAGGGCCTGTCCTGCAGACATCTTCACCAGCACTGCCTGCTCCTTAATTAAAAAAAAAACAAAAAAACCCATAAATCAGTTCGATCAATAATAATAATTTGTTTTCAAGACACTCACAGACATATATTAGTGGCACAATGTTGATTTTATTTATAATATCCCCATGTTTTTTGCTGATAAAAACTTAAATAAAAAGAGTTAAAAGAAAGAACTACAAAAAGTCAAATATTAAAAAAGACTGGAGACATAATTTAATTCTTACTTAAATAATTACTTATCAGGCTATACCAACTCAATGAGGAGGAAAATGTCTAAATGAGTTTGTCAAAACATTGTAATAACAAAGTAATAAACACCAACCACAGATTATACTGGCCTGGTTTGTCCCTGTTTTATTTAATCTGGTTTAGTCCTACTCACTCCTCCTTTAGACCTGGTTTAGGTCAATTTAGACCTTGTTTGCACCAGGTTAATAGACTACCTTGGTCTGACCTAGTTTATACCTGTCTGATCAGCTTTATTATTATCATATATTTTATACCTGATATAGATTGGTTGAAGATGTGGTTTAGTGATGATTTGTTTCTAGGCTATTTAAGACCTGGTTTAGTTCGAGTTTAGATTTAGTTATTTTGGGTTACCTGGTTAATAGGTTAAGGGTCTAACATTTTTAGCAGGTTCCCATTAAAGACCTACTTTAGAACTAACTTAGTCTATTTAAGTCCTGGTTTAGAACTGATTTAGTCCTATTTTGGTCCTGTTTAGAACTGACTTGGCCCCAAAGACCTTGTTTAGTCCTAATGTCATAGTTAACTAGGCAACCTTATGACCTGTTTAAGTAATCCTGGTTTGGACCTGGTACATATCAGATTTAGTCCTGGTTTAGTTCTATTTACTTCCCTGGTTTAAAAGTGGAGCTAAATTAAATCTAGAAGCTAAATTAAATTACTACAGGTGAGTTGCAAACTTACTTCCTGGTTTTATTTCCGTCGATTCCTAAACCAAACTTCGTCCAAAAGTTACTCAGAAGTCCACGTTGCTTGTTTCCTCGGCTCTGTTTTCACTTCTAATCACTTTCACACAAAAAACTTCATTTAAAACCACAATATAACTCTGCTATAACCATCCATTGTAAAATACGAGAAAAGTTTACAGCGATTGTCTTTAACCCTAGCTCCCCCTCTTGCGCAATGACGGCGAACGCATTCATTAAATGAATGCGTATGAACATTTAGTACCTATATCTGGACATTTTAGCAATATTTGCAAGTGGAAATTATTATTATTATTATTGTGCATATGTGATCTGGGAATAAACTATGTAGATTGATGAAAACCAAAAATACATTAAAATAAAAAGTTGTTGTTTCCACTCGGACTGTTTTTGAGGAAGCACCAGCGCTCCTTGAACTTTCCCACACTTATGCCTCCGTCCTGCTGTTTTTTAATTTTACTTTAATTTAACCTCATAAACATGCCGATTCTTCCGTCCTCGCTCCGTTTGGGCCGAACTGAGTCGTGTAGGTGGCTGTCACGGCTCCAGAAAGCACAAATGTGCGCTAAAATGCGGGCCTTTTCACACTTTGGCGCTTCTGCCGCTAACATAAGGCAAAGGAAACAATGCACTGATAATAATAAAGTTTCTACACGGTTTTATTCGAAGAGTTCCGAAAAGAAAACTGTGCGGATCGGATGTGCTTCGGGGTTTTGGGGAGACACGGCCACATCAGGTACTGCAGATGAGTAGTTAGGTCTCCATTCATTTTGTATACCATCATCATGGTACTACTAGTACTAGTACTACTAACTACTAACAACATCTACTACAGATACTACTAACTGTTACTCCTGACGACTGCTACTTACTACTACTACTACTGCTATTATTACTTCTAGTACGTCTTGTACTACTACTAGCCAAAATCTTGACTGTAGGGAAGACAGTTACTTCATAATAATATGAAGAAGTAAATTACAATTCATGTAAGAATTATAACTACTAAATAATACAACTAAATAATAAGCTACTAGTTAGTAAAACAATTACTACAAGATAATGTACCTCCACCAAACCATACCTCTATTCCTCAATGTGATGGTTTAAAATATAGATAAAGAACAGATAATAATGAAAAGAAAAGATAATCTGAATGCACTCCTTGTCTGACCTGCAAGATTCCATGTTGTGTTTTTGTTTTCAATATACTAGACTTCAGGTTATTTGTGAATCTAGACTAGATCTTGCATTTTACTACAGTAACCAGGATTGTGAAATTATTATGCAACATGCACTAAATACCATCTTTAAGGGTAGTTGCTATTAATTGTAATAAGATGCAATCTAAGTTTTCTGGTGGTTAGTCTGCCACATGCTTGTTTCCATTCCATGTGTTCAAATGTTGAAATAAAATGTGTTCATCTAGATCTGCACTCGGACAGATCAAAAACTGAACCAGGACTAAAGAAATATTTGACTTGCCATATTTTTAACCTAAGTTTTTTCCTTAAATCCTTTTATTTTATTTATTTTTTGCAGTACCTCAGCTGGTCTATGGAGGGAACATCGACTTCCTGGTGTTTGACTACCTCAGTGAGATCACGATGTCACTGCTGACTGCTGCCAAGTCCAAGGCTCCGGTCAGAGAAAAACTAAAATGACTTTAATCTTAAAATGCCTATATTGGTCTATTTGTGTTTTAATGTTTCCTTGTCATACCTGGAATTGTGTTTTGATTTATTCACACGTTTAATACACAAACCCTGTAGGGTGAGTTCTTCTCTCAAACAGAAAACGCTCTGTTCACCCTTAGTACAGGACGTGTTCCATAGTGCTTTTAAACTCTATACACTTTCAATAGAATCATCTGGTCACTTTCAGCCCTGGAATGGACATTTCTGCTAAACAAAAGGTAAAAGGTAGCTGTTGAAAAGTATCGTTTCTTGACATCATAAGGTGAAGCAGAGCACTGTGAATTTTGGAGATGAAGACAGACAAATTATAAAGGATTACTTAAACGTGTGAATGAAACAAAACGCATATCAGAAGATAACAACATTCTAACATGGTTTAAACTTCACAATCAGTTTTACATTATATAGGATTTTTGCAGTAAAATTTAGCATGATATAGGACTTGCGCGCACACACACACACATATATATTTTTTGTGGTTTTGTAGAACATGGGATACACTCCAGACTTCGTTCAAGTTGCTCTCGCTCCATTCATCAATGATATTCACAGAAAAGGTGAGCTGTACTGCCTCCTGTTGTGGGAATTTCATTTTGGTAATCATTTATAATTACTCTTAATTTGTCTTAACAAAGCATGAACACAGATTTAATTCTTTTTGAAAAACTGTTTAAGAATAATTCAGGCTTAGTCACTACTTAAAGAGAGAGTATTTAACTTAATTAATAATAGATATAATAGATAATAGATAACATATTTACATCACCATATTACCTTTTAATGTTTTGAAATTTGTATTATCTGTATAAATAAACAAGTAAATTGTCATTTTGGATTTGCTTGTGAATAATGAATCTAACTCTTTCAAGGCATCCGTGTTGTGAGTAATGCTGGAGGAGTGAACCCACTCGCGTGCGCAGAGGCCATTCAGGAAGTGGTGAAGAAGGCGGGGCTTGAATTGAAGGTCGCCGTGGTGACAGGAGATGACCTCATGCCCCATGTATGACCTCTCTGCCATTTTGGTTTCAAGACTTGTAAAAAAGAATTTGCATTATTAACCAAACCAGTTGTAAACCTGGTCTATACAATGACTGAACCAAGACTAAAACAAGACTAAATTAGGACTACACTCAGACTAAACCAGGACGAAACTTGGTTTTGATCAAGACTGAATCGGGACTGAATCAGAACTAAACTAGGACTAAATTAGGACTGAACCAGGCCTGAACCAGGTCTGAACCAGGACTACATTTGTACTAACCCTGAGTCAGCCTTATTTCAACTACAACCAAATTGGGTCCAGACCTGAACTAAACCACAACTGAAGCAGGACTGATGAGTGTTTTCTTTTTCAGAAGAAGAGTCTGACTGAAGTTAAAATGGCCGACGGCAGTGGCCCGCGCTCCCTCCCTCAGACCCTCCACAGCATGAATGCCTATCTCGGGTGAGACTGGGCTATATGGCATTACAGTAGCTCTGGTGGTAGAGCGTTTGGTGGTTTGAATCTTGATGACATAGACATGGGGACAAGTTGGTGGTGCAGTTCCATGTCCCTCTGATGTCCTTGGGCAAGACACTTAAAAGGCCTCACACCCTGTGTCTGTGCTCACTGGGGTATGAGTGTGTGTATGACTGGATGAGAAGTTCCTTGATTCCCTGAAAATCACAACATTTTTGAACTACATGGGACATTTTTGCCTTTGTATTTCCTGTCATCCATATTTAGGTGTGTAGACAATATTCATAGCCAACTTTAAATCTGGATTTGAAAAAAACATTTTGAGATTTAAAGATTTTCAGGTATTTTAGTTCATACTTGAAAGTCATTTTTTATGCATTTTTTGCACAGCTCCTCAAATCTTTCTATTATGATATTGGTCAAATAGCCATCATATGACGTTGGAGCATTAGTTCTGTGTTTGTTGTAAATGCTTAATGAACATAATTTGTAGTTAGTTTTTAATCACTCCGCCTCCACTGTTTCCACCTATCCCCATCCCCGCCCACAGCTTTGTATTTACGGTAGTTACGATTGCAAACACGTAGGATTCAAAACTGTCACATGGCCAAAAAATCTGATGATTATTACAGATAATTCCCACTGTGGTCTAGAAGCTTGACCTTTTGAATAGAAAGTCAGTGGACTCATTTCTATTAAAAAGCTCTTCTAGATTGTTGTTTTTTTTTACAGTGACTTTATTAAAGTTGACTTGCTCTTGTTACAGAGCAGGTCCGATCCGGCGCTGTCTGGACTTGGGGGCGGATATCGTGGTGACCGGTCGTTGTGTGGACAGTGCAGTGGCTCTGGGACCTTTAATGCACTCTGTATGTAACTGCACTACACCAGACTGAAGGTCATATATTGGCATAACTCATGGTTTTTAATAGAACTCTGCAATTCATAGAATTTTATTATATTATTTCTATTTGTGAATGATCAGCCCAACTCTTTTTAAAGGAGAGGTCAGACTTTGGAGTAATTTGACTGCTTTATGTGTTTAAAGATTATTAATATTATATACATTCATAAAATGAATACTGAAAACCAAAAACAAGTTATGATAATTTCCAGAAAATAAACATGATTTTGAACACCATAGCTCTTGGATTTTAAGATGCTCTTAAACTATTTTCACAGTTTGGATGGGAGACAGATCAGTACGACCTCCTCGCTGCTGGAAGGTACAATGCAATAGAGTTATTTTATTTAACCATTTTAAATGTTTGTAAGTGTAACTTCTTTTTGGTCTGTGTTAGTTTGGCAGGTCACCTGATTGAATGCGGAGCTCAGAGCACTGGAGGGATCTTCACCGACTGGCACAAAGTTAAGGACTGGTGAGAACTAAACCAGGATTAAACCAGGA
>JACN01151171.1:0-21717 GCA_000787155.1 Scartelaos histophorus
ACTGCGCAATGAGTGGAATGTGCAATACTGTATTCTTTATTCCTATGGGACCATGGATGGAAAATGGCCTTTGACGATAATCCCGCGTGTTTACATTCAACAACATGCACTGTCCCAATCAAAAAGATAAACCTAAGCACTTATTTTAATAGTATTACGCTAAAAGTGAACATTTGGAAGGCTTAACGCTTCATGTAGCTTTATTAGAAGGTCATGGGGAACATCACAGAGGAACACCACATACTGTCGTCTAAAAGCTTGTGTCAGCTTCAGTCATTTTGTTCGTATAGTCCAAAAGTGGGTCACATTTAAACCCTGTTCATTCTATAATTCTGCTTCTGTGCTCACAAGAGGAGATATCCATGTTCCATATCTTCTGTATTAATTCTCTCTTTAGATTTAGCCTGTAATGAGTTTTATACTGGGTCAAATTCTGGATTCACAATCTCTTTACCTCTCTCCCGTCTTCTTGTCTTTTCTTATCTCTTTCTCTGTCCTTGGTCTCTCTATTTCTATCTGCCCCCCTTCGTCTTTGCCTCTGTTTATTTCTCTCTTTCTCTCTCTACTTAATGGTACTTTTCATTACGTCCACACAGGCTTTAGGGCTTCTTCTCACAAAGCACTTTTCTTTTTATCGCTCTGTTCTTTTATGAAATTAGAAGCGCAGGAGAAACAGACTTCCTGCAGCAGACGAACACTCACTTTGGCCAGACAGAGGTGGGAGTACTCATTGACATATATAAAAAAATAACATAAATAAATCAATAAAAATAGGAAAGGTAGTAGTGTTTAAACACATATTTTTAATCCTATTTGTATATTTGACCGTGCAACATAATTATGGTTTGGTTTTTATGGTTTTGGTGACTCTTTCCACTCTGAGTAAGTGCAGGTTGTAAAAGGTTTGTGTGTGACAATAGGAAATGATTTGAACATTTGTGTTTCTTGCACTGCTCCTTCAGATTCTCTTTTTTTCTGATTGATGTGACCGATTATTTGAAATTTTAGTCCAAGCACATTGAACCGTTCTTCTACTTGAGTATATTATTGTTATTATTGTGTCTTTGACCCATTTTTCACCCGATGCCACTGGGACAACTTTTCAACAGCAGTAAGGAGGACTCATCTTTGATTAGATTTTATTTGCACATATAATTATATAAAGGGTTAGAAAACATAAGTGCCTGTGCAGGGCAGAATGAGAAGACCATTACGTTCTTTTAAACTCCTCACCCATAAACACATTTTTAGCAGAACAGCCATGAACAGGCAAGTTCATTTTCAGTAGTTCAAATATTAAAACATCTGTAGAAGTCTTTTTTTTATTGTCTTTTAAAAGAATCCAGTGGGGAAATAGATTTGAGAGTCTGGGCTGAATTATTCCAGAGGGTCGTCCCTCTGAACTTGAGTGTTCTTTGATTTGTGGATGTTCTGCACAAGGAAAGATAAAAGTCTCTGCAGTGTCTCATAGTTTAGATGTGAACATCTGAAGAGAACATAAAAAGACTGAACAAATACACATACAAATATGTTTACATTAAATATTGTACATTATGTGTTTATTGAATGTTTTTTTTTGTGAGGAGCAGATGAGGACAATCTGTGTGAAGACTTCACAATTCTTAAAAACCTATTCTGAATTAATAAAATCTTGCCAAGATATTTCTTACATAGTGCGTAGTACCTCAAACCATGTTACAACATATGATACTACAACTACTCCAACTACTACTACTACCACTACTACCACCACTACTACTACTACTACTACTACTACCACTACTACTACTACTACTACTACAACGGATACTGTAGATGAACCTGTATGATGATGTCATCAGGCATGAAACATTTATACAGAGCAAACCTTACTCAAAATACCAATGGATTTCATCATTTTTCTACAAACATGTTGAGTTTGATATTTTCAGGTTAGTTTTTGATCAACAGTTACTCCTAAAAACTTAATTTGAACAGCTTGGCTAATCGTGACACTATAAACATCCTCATCTCCTGATCTTGAGCTAGTTTTGCTCTGGACGTCCTCATCTGGAGGACTGGACCTGTGCTGCGTGTTTTGGGTTGATGGGTTTATCCAGAGCGCCCAGAGGAAACCCACCCAGACACAGGGAGAACATGCAAACTCCAAACTCAGGCACTGCTCTGCCTGACACCCCTCAGACTGAAGCTGCCTGATCCAGGTGTAAAAGCAACATGGTGAAAACATTCTAAGGTTTAAATTTTAAATGAATGCAGAGCCAAGATGAAAATGATTACATCTATCACACTGAGGCTAACCCCAGTTCTGCAAACACAGAGCCAAAAAGGTGACATTTTAACATGTGTAGAGCCACCTGCCTGTTGTTTCATTCACTCCTCTGCATGACGACGCGTGGGTACAGAGATCACACATGACAGTGTTAAGAACATTCTATTTTATTAAGACTAAACGTGTCTCTGAGCGCTCTGGGTGTTAAATCAAGTCATAAATCAGACTCGTCGCTGATAGACTGATATTTGCACCAGTTGTGTGTCGTATCCTCACACAGAGGATGTGTGAGCTCCATATGTTGCCTTCACACATCAGTGGACATGCAGTATCTTAGTGAACATCTGTTGTTTTTCTGGAATCGGTTTCACAAATGCCATTCGAAGACACTCTCCTGCTCAAATCTACAGTGTGCTCTGTGACATTTTCATCTTGATGCATTGCCGTACTTAGTTAAAAGCTTTAGAAAATGTGTTTCGCAATATTCACATTTACAAATATTAATGGAGAACAGACATACATGGATTCAGTGGAGATTAGCACATGTGGGTTTGAATTTTTTATGTTTTTTCGTCATATTGCGTCTACTCCCCATTCCGTCGACTTTCGCACGTTACATAGTGGTCATATCAAGACAAATAGTGTGTCTTGCTCAGTGACACAACAGCAGAATGAAATGCATGAACGAAAAATGCAGTTCAGGTTGACTAAATTTCTCTGATCGGGCCAAGATTTTAAAACTTATATCAGGTTATTCATCTTGTTTTCAGATTTACTCACCTACTTACTATTTCTGAGAGTGTTTAATTCTAGTCTTTATTTTAAGATAACTTGCATTGACAGGTCATTTCACTACTTTTAAGTCATTTTCTGATAGATTAAATATTTTTAAATTAAGTTTTGGACAAGCTTGTTGGAGCGTGTGGAAGAAAAGTAGTTATTCTCTGGGTTTAGTTCATATGATGTGTTTTACACTTTAAAGGCGTTACCCATGAAACCATCAAAGGCCCCTGGGGTCTTCACCTTTTGCCCCCTGCTGCTGTCCTTCGTTATCTCAGCTGTACCTGACATGATCATCCTTTAAAACAATGACCAATGTTTTACCAACAGGGGGTTTATGACAGGGCTTTGTTATTGCTGTGAAAATCCCTCAAATGTTAATCTGTTAATACTTTACCCACTTCTTTGTGTTTTAAATGCTTGTTATACCTTTGATCATGGTCATCTGTGTCGAAAACCCACCGTCTGCCCGCTTACAACGTGAAACTTCCAACCAATAAAGACACGACTACAAATATGAACATAGAACAAGTGCATTTGGAGGTAGTTTCTGTAATCTAGAGAATGGTGAATCACAAATAAATAAAAGATCATGTTCTAGAGCGGACAATTGTTGTGCAAAAATAAGCAAAAAAAAAAAAAAAAAAAAGGAAAAGGAAAATTCTCCATTAATACATTGACGTATAACAATCCCTGTGAGTTCTGACTGTTCCTGCTCTTCTTATCCAACAGTATCTCCGAGTATAAGTACATTTCCCTGTGTTCAGAACAAAAGCATAAATAAATAAACCAGTCCTCTGAGCCGCGATGATCGGCCAGTGTCACCCACGGGTGTCAGCAGACGCCTCCTCCATTACATTTTAATACGTTTGCACACGACCCCTCCCATGTCGTTATCCTGCACGGGGCCGTGTGCAGAGCTGGAGAATTGTTCCAGGATTGAGTGGACAGCGAGTGCAGGCTGTTATAGAAGAGTATGAATTCGAAAGATCTATGTGTAGAGTCATGTTTTTGCTCTCTGTCACCATCCAGACAGGCTGATTAGATGTTAGCAGACTGAGTTACAGGTCAGATGTGTGGAGAGGCAATCTCGTCCATTGACAGAACGCATGTTTAAAGTGATTTTTCTTTCAGATGTCTGTGTAATCCCTCAGTCGTTCACCCGGTTCTGTCTGTTTAGTCCCTAGGAAACATGAATATACTAATAGAGCCATTTGATGTGAACACAAAAGGCTCCGGGTAAACTCACCGTTAGCGTCACTACTTCATGTAAAATTTTATCGCAATGGGGTTTTTGCTGAGTTGTGGTAAAATGAATACATATTTTAAGATAAGGCAGTGAACAGGGATGTCACTGACGGCATTTTTAAAAGTACTCAAATAAAAAAGGAGGGCACTTCTGTGTTTAGAAAGAGAGATTTTTTTTTTTTGTCTCAATGCTTATGCTCATTTAGAGGCAAAATAAATATTTAAAAAACCCTATTAACTGAAGTATTCTACATACAAAAGTAATTGGGCATCCATCCATCGTTTTCTGCTTATCCATGACCGGGTCACGGGGGCAGCAGTCTAAGCAGGGACTCTCAGACTTCCTTCAGCAAGTTTTTCATTTTCTATTTACTATTTTAATAAATGCGACTGCTTTAAGACAGTGGCAAACATACAACTGTGCACAGAGCCAGTTTGACAAACAAATGATCCTGGTGATGGTTTACGGGCTTCAAAACAGTTTTTACCTATGACGCAACAATCTGGGCAAAATGAAAACAGTGCATTTTTGAGTTTTTGGGGAAGACAACGTTGACGCGTCCATGAAACAAGCCTGAATGAAGCAAAACACAACTCCAGGTATGCAGTATTTAATGAGTGGACAGCTATAGTTAAAAGCTCAAAATACCAAAAATGTCCACACTGTGAAATCTAATAAGCAGACATTACTTGAAAAGATCTATTAAACTGAAAAAAATCTGTCTAAACTGGACTGTGAATCCACAAGCTACATTCCTCTTTCATCCAACGAGGCACAGTTAGAGTGAACTTTAGTTTTCATCCATAAAACTCATGTTGTGAAGCTGTGCCAACGAATCAGTCAGTTCCTCAAATCTGAAATATGTAAGAATCTTTACTTTAAGAATAAGTTAATCATATTTGGTAAAACCATGGAAACCGTAAGTAAATGTCACTTAAATACACACGTTAGAGTCAAAACAGGTTCTGTTCTACAATAATGTAATTTAGATCTGCATCAGGTGCACAAGGATTTGAATATTCATTAGTCTTTGAACTTCAAGAATGACAACTTCGCACATCAATTCTTGAAAATGGGTGCGTTGGAGGAGCAACCCAAGTCTGATGAAGGCCCAGTGCCGAAACGTTGCATGTCCTCATATCATAATAAAGCTCGGTCATTCCACATCAACTCAACCAAAGATTTAGGGCTCAAAAAATATTGGAAGAAACAAAACAGGAGTAAAGGTCTAATTGAGCACAGAGGGAGGATATAGTGACTGAGTGAATAGAGGGAGGATATAGTGACGGCCCTGGGATGATTCGGGAATGAGTGGAGCTGTAGGAAAACCAGGGAGAACTGGAAGAGACTGGGAAACTACGTCACTGTTGAAGTTACTCGCCTCGTTCAAGTCGACCTTAGTCTAAATGACAAGTACCGTATTTTCTGGAGTATAGGTCGCGCTGGAGAATAAGTCGCACCAGCCAAAAAATGCATAATAAAGAAGAAAAAACATATATAGGTCACACTGGAGTATAAGGGGGGGGAATTTATTTAATAAAATCCAAAACCAAGAAACCAGACATTTCTTGAAATGCAATTTAAAATAACAGATTAAAGAATAACAGCGTGAATAAGTGTACGACGCATAGACAACGAACTGTCAGAAGTGTCTGGTATGTTAACATAGCAAGCTAACAATTATTCAGATAACTTTAGCATAAAGAACATGCTAACAAGTTTACCAAAGCATCAATATTACTGCAAATCACTAAATCCAGTGAAAATAACAAACAAACTGATATAATAATGTGTTAATAATTCCACATATTAGTCGCTCTGGAGTATAAGTCGCACTACCGGACAAACTATGCGAAAAAGGGCGACTTATACTCCGGAAAATACGGTAATGTGCTTTTTTCACCCTGAATCTAACTGTTATTTTACCACAATCTTAAGATCCACAAATACGTAGCTAAGAGTAAAGAAAACGAGCTGAAGTGATTTTACAGTGCACTAAAATGACCAGCTTCACTTTGTCTCCTTTGGCTCTTTACGTCCTGATCTATTTTTTTTTTCCTATAGCCTCCTTGTCCATCTCCTCCTTTCACAATCCTCTCCTGAGTCGGGGAAGAAGACGAAAAAGAAGAAGGAGAGAAAATGTCCGTCTTAAATGGCCCACTCAGCGCAGGAAGATGAGGCATTTATCATCACGGTCTCCACAGAAACCACACTCACCGATCCATTTGCATAGAGCTGTAAATATACAAGTGTGAGCCACTTTTCAGAGGGAGGGGCTCTCGTCCACCTGCTCCAGCTAAAGTGCTTTCTCATTTGTAAAGCACTACAGTTACATCAGCCTATCCGGTGCTAATGGGGATGTAGCTGAGCAATTCAAACTTAGAAAATTGCTGTCCTGGGCCTGGACTTGTTTTGTTCTGGGTTTGCAATGACACGAGTGATTAAAATAAGTCACAAGAGCGGATAAAAAATGAGCTCCGAGGCCACATTAGCTCAGTTAGTAGAGCGTTTGTTCACTGATTTGAAAGTTGGCGGTTCAAGTCCAGCTTTTGACATAAAGAACAATGGTGGAGCGGTCAGATCTACTGATGCGACTCCAGCTCACACAGATGGATGCTGTAGTTGTGTCCTTGGGCAAGAGTGTATAAATGTGTGTGATGTATTGATGTATTGGTCAATGATATGATTGTGCAATTGCAATTGCTTCAGTTAAAAAGGTTCAAATTTCATAATAATTCCTCAAATACCTGTCAAATACCTCTGACCTCCATGGAATTTTTTTTTTTTTTTTTTTTTCAGAAATCATGAGTTATTCTGCATGTTTTTTGTGCTTATCTTGTTAAAATGTCCATGCAATGCGACTGTCCACCCTTTAAACTTCTTTAAAATGACTCTAAATTTCTAAATTTTGACTTTAAATTATTTTTTTTTCTTTTTTGTCATGTTCCCTAAAGTATTTTAGTCTCACATGAAATTTCATCTTTCTTAATATTTCCCCACAATATTCATACCAATATTGTCCGAGAGTATCCATTTTTTCCAAATCTCATGTTTTCAAATCTCAGTCTCATGTTCATATGACTCAGAACTTAGATGAACATCCAACATGTTTTAGAAAATAAAACTATTTTAAGCTTATTCTTGGTTGCACCACATGACATTTTTTAAGGTTGTAGCAAATTCATGTACATAAAAAAAACACTAAAAATGCTTCATATAAATGTCAAACATAGATTTATGCTCCTGACATTGTAAATATTTGAAAAAGTTCAATATAAACTAAATTTTAAAATTTGCCTGTTGAAAATCCGTATTCGTCATTGACGCCTTTGATTGCAAATGCAGTGATGGGACTTTCGACTTTACTTTATGGAGCTTTTTGGAAAAGCTGTTCAAAAAATTCTTTTACTATTTATTTATATGACAGAAGCCTTTATGAGAACCCATTTAAACTCCAAACTAATCACAGAGAAATAATCAGGGTGCAGATGTTTTTTTTTGAGTTAAAACTGAGAGTGGGTGTGCGATTACCCTTAGAAATTATGCATAATGTAAATAAAACATTGCATTACAATAATAGTAATTAAAATCGTGTTGTTTTGAGTAAAAAGCTCTTCTGTGGACTTTTCTTCTGTGATTCTTATGTTGGTTCAGCATTAATCAGAATAAAAACGCACAACAATCAGAAAGAGCAGCCAGTCCCTTCTACGTTCTGTTTCAAAAGGCCTGGACCCAGGTAGTAATGTGGTACAATAATAATCTTCTGTATCATTCAGAACAAAATCTTATACCTGAGATGAATGATATACGTCTCTCTGATTGGTTAATCCACCTGTCAATCACGGTACAGATCCACTCGTCTTTGTAAAGGTTTGTTTAAGGGTCAATGACGTCTAACAGGCAAATTTTAAAATGTAGTTTCTGTTGAACATTTTCAGTTTTTTACAATGTCAGGTGCATAAATCAAATCTAAAATTAATATTACGCATTTTAAGTGTTTTTTTATATACATGAATTGGCTACAACCTTAAAAAATATAATCTGGTACGAGAAAAAATAATCTTAAAACTGTTAATATTAATTCTGAATCACATGAACATGATACTGATATTAGAAAACATGATATTTGAAAAAATGGACATGCTCAGACAATATTTGTTTGAATATTATGGAGGAAATATCGATTCAAGAAAGCTGAAATTTCACAAGGGACTAAAAACATGACAAAAAAAGAATGAAAAATTAATTTGATTCAATTTTGAATTATTTTAAAGCAGTTTAAAAATCATCAGTTAAGGGTGGATGGTCGCACCGCATGACATTTTAACACTTTAACGTGCAGAATAACTCATGATTTCTGAAAAAAAAAAGGTATGTGATGAGTTATTATGAAATCTGAACCTTTTTAAATGAAGAAATTGCAGTTGTTTTGTATATATGTTGAAGTGTGGGTTTGTTTTTACACACTCCACTTTCACAAACATACATACAACGTTATACAAAAGCTTCTATGTGGTGCCAAATACATCAGTCCACATCTGTACCCATGCATCTGGTACCTCCCACTGGTACTGCAGTTTTTCCTTCTTGTTTGGTCTTTATTGATAGGAGAGTATTGACAGATGACAAAAAGCCCAGGAGCAATTGAAGTTCTCTATTTGCTCTTGTTTTGATGTACCTGCCTTTCATTTACAACCATGACTGTAATTGAGGCAGCAAAGAAGGATTTCAATTGGTCCCCGAGGGCTTGTTTTTGAAGGTAAAATAGTATTTTTATCGGATCAGTACGATGTAATGCAAGCACCAAGTGTATATTACAAATGGGTGATCTGAAAAAAAAAAAAGGTATGTGATGAGTTATTATGAAATCTGAACCTTTTTAAATGAAGAAATTGCAGTTGTTTTGTATATATGTTGAAGTGTGGGTTTGTTTTTACACACTCCACTTTCACAAACATACATACAACGTTATACAAAAGCTTCTATGTGGTGCCAAATACATCAGTCCACATCTGTACCCATGCATCTGGTACCTCCCACTGGTACTGCAGTTTTTCCTTCTTGTTTGGTCTTTATTGATAGGAGAGTATTGACAGATGACAAAAAGCCCAGGAGCAATTGAAGTTCTCTATTTGCTCTTGTTTTGATGTACCTGCCTTTCATTTACAACCATGACTGTAATTGAGGCAGCAAAGAAGGATTTCAATTGGTCCCCGAGGGCTTGTTTTTGAAGGTAAAATAGTATTTTTATCGGATCAGTACGATGTAATGCAAGCACCAAGTGTATATACTCTTACAAATGGGATACTAAAATGGCTACTGAACTCCGTGAACCACCTTTTTTCTATATTCCGAAAGTAAATGTCCACTTAAAGGAAGAGAACAATGCATTATGAGGAGTAGTGAGAAGAGAAATGGAGAAGAAATGCAGTGCAGGTTCATTTTAGATACAGGTTTCTTTGTTAGTTTTCGAATTACGATAATGATTTTTAGAAAAGAACAGATCATTAGGAGTTCATTTAAAGGTCTTACATTTAGCAAAAGTTACTCTTGTGAGCGTTAAACAGTGTTAAAATCTTGGTACGTCCTCCCGCATTATCAGTCTGTCTGCATCTCCAAAGCTAAAAATGCTCCGTTCCACCTTGTGATGTCATGAAGCGGTAGTTTTCAAGTTGCATTTATTTACTTTTTAAACGGCACATCTCACGACAATAAGGGTTTTGCAGTCGTTTAACATTAGCAAGGTCTGTAAGTGTGACAGAAATGTCTCGTTTCCGATCTCTCTTTTTTATTTTTGCTTTTAATCTGAGTCAGTGAGGGCTTAAATAAAAAAAAGTTATGTTGGAAATCACCGAATGTTTGAGGAGAAACTATCAGAGATGAAGACTTCAGCTGTGCTCAAACCAAATCGAACCAAACACGAAAACTAGAAGAGCGCCCGACCTCCATCACAACAAAACAGATCATTTAAAAAAGAGAGTTTATGGATACTTTTGGTTCTCAAACAATCATGTCTCAAGTCATTCATGAACCTCCAGGAACCCAAAAAGTCCGTCCTCTTCTTCTCTGGTCGCCAACACACTCCTCAGACTTCTGTACCAAACCAAATCAAACCAAACACGAAAACTAGAAGAGCACCCGACCTCCATCACAACAAAACAGATCATTTAAAAAAGAGAGTTTATGGATACTTTTGGTTCTCAAACAATCATGTCTCAAGTCATTCATGAACCTCCAGGAACCCGAAAAGTCCGTCCTCTTCTTCTCTCGTCGCCAACACACTCCTCAGACTTCTGGACAGACAGATGCACCAGTCTCTTTAAGCTTGTGCAGACATCACCATAACTCCTCTCCCAATGACTCCTCTCTCTCTCTTTCTCTTTCTCTTTCTCTTTCCATCGCTCTCTCCTCCTCCTCCTCCTGTATCTCCTCCTATTTGTCCATGTCAGTGCAGTCGTGTGTGGAGAATGGGCGCCCTTCACAGTGAAATAGTGGCCCGGCCTTCTGCTCCGGAGTGCAGCGCGGAAAAATGAAGCACCGCCATTTGGTCCTTCAAGGCTGCCATAGTACGCCATGAATATCAGAATACATTTTACTGAGGTAATTGAAGTGCATGTTGGGAAGATTATAGACATTGGTCATTTTAGGGTTCGTTGAAGTTAATTATTATATTAGTTTTAATGTTTTATTTGCTTGGGATCCAGAGTATGCTTCTCCAATACTTTATGGAGATGAGAGTCGGGCCAGTTGTGAATTTCCTCAAGATCGGAAAAGTGCGATTGACAGGCGGATTAGCCATCAGGGACATTCATGGTTCATCTGTATAAAAAAATAATAAATGGCTGCTTACAAGGAAATATGAAAGTTCTGCAGCATGGACAAGGCTGCAATGTGGATCAGAAACCGATAGGAGCAATAGCAGTAGTAACAGTAGTAGTAGTAGCAGTAGCAGTAGCAGTAGCTGTAGCTGTAGTAGGAGTAGTAGTAGGAGTAGGAGCAGGAGGAGTAGTAGTAGCAATAGCAGTAGTAACAGTAGTAGTAGTAGCAGTAGCAGTAGCAGTAGCTGTAGCTGTAGTAGGAGTAGTAGTAGGAGTAGGAGCAGGAGGAGTAGTAGTAGCAATAGCAGTAGTAACAGTAGTAGTAGTAGCAGTAGCAGTAGCAGTAGCTGTAGCTGTAGTAGGAGTAGTAGTAGGAGTAGGAGCAGGAGGAGTAGTAGTAGCAATAGCAGTAGTAACAGTAGTAGTAGTAGCAGTAGCAGTAGCAGTAGCTGTAGCTGTAGTAGGAGTAGTAGTAGGAGTAGGAGCAGGAGGAGTAGTAGTAGCAATAGCAGTAGTAACAGTAGTAGTAGTAGCAGTAGCAGTAGCAGTAGCTGTAGCTGTAGTAGGAGTAGTAGTAGGAGTAGGAGCAGGAGGAGTAGTAGTAGCAATAGCAGTAGTAACAGTAGTAGTAGTAGCAGTAGCAGTAGCAGTAGCTGTAGCTGTAGTAGGAGTAGTAGTAGGAGTAGGAGCAGGAGGAGTAGTAGTAGCAATAGCAGTAGTAACAGGCTAGTTCAGAAGACTGGGGTTCAGAGGAAAATGGGGTATTTAATGGGACAAAACACAGTGTTTGTAGTTCTTACTTGTGATGTTATTTGCAGATGACAGACATTATTTACAATATTTACAGTTGAGCACTTTCTGAAATATTGAGTTCAGAGTCTTTGATGAACAGGTTTGACGCATTTAGTTCATAGTCCGAGCGTATGAGCAACAAAGTTCATATAATTCACAGGGAGGTCACGCAAAAAAGACATTAAAAGAGTTCCAGAGATTTCCAGATAGCAGGGGGCAATGTGTGAATGTGTGTGTGGGTGAGCGACTGCAGCGCCCCCTACCGCACTGGTGGAAACTTGCACTCTTGGGGTCTGGTCCAAGCTCTAGGCCTTAACTCGCCACCCAGTGTCTGGAGCATCTGGAACCTGACCTGTGCAAAACAGGA
The DNA here is from genome assembly GCA_000787155.1 of Scartelaos histophorus. Taxonomy (NCBI): domain Eukaryota; kingdom Metazoa; phylum Chordata; class Actinopteri; order Gobiiformes; family Gobiidae; genus Scartelaos; species Scartelaos histophorus. Next base: position 12,276 of record JACN01151171.1, read on the forward strand.
CTGTAACTCTAAAAACAATTTTCATTTTATTATAATAATAGCCATAATAATCAATCATGTGCCTGTGTAAATATTTGTCTATCTGTTTATAGATGTAGATATATTGTTATATTGATCATCATAATCATTATTCATTGATTCATTGTCAGTATTAGTTGAGAAAAATGTCAGTAAAGTGCATTGGTAAACATACATACAGCACTTTCAACAGCGATTGTATATGAGAATGAATGAGAACGAGTGCAGCGCCAGCACCAGCTCACAGCTCCGTATACAACGCACTGAATCAGAGTGCTAGCATTAGCATTAGCGTTAGCATTAGCTCTGAACAACAACAACTTGGCACCATGGATCTATTAAAATAACTGGATAGGGTGTTGCTGCTTGTAGCTGACTGCAGTTGACGTAGTGACTCTCACTGGTTCTACAGCAAAAAAAAAAGCCCCATGGGCTGAGAAAGGATTTTTCTCATAGAGGCAATGTAACCACAAACTGCTTGTGTTTGGCTTATAGGAAACCTACAACTTTCAAATATGTACAATTTTGTGGCGATTTTTACCTATTTTTAGATCATAAACATTTTTCAGCTCAAAATCCTTCAGTTATCTTAAAAAACACTTGCTCATTGCTCCGGCTCCGCTCGAGCTCCTCTCGCTCTGATTGGTCAAAATGATCACGTGCTTCTGCACTCTGTGCGTGTGCCCGTGGAAGAAAAGACACTACTGCACATGCTCGGTCGGCCCACGGCCGCCGGAAGTACCTAGCCGGGCTAGGCTAATCTGGGGTCATGCACCATTGTGCTCGGCCCATTGACCTGAATGGGCGGCCATTTTTAGACCCTGGGGCTTGCTTGGCACTCACCAGTTCCACTTAGTTAAATCACTTAGGTACGTGACAACATTCATCGTAAAAGGCAAGAGGCATCTACATGAGTTGAGAGCACAACAGTTATTCTGGAGAAGTTTTTGAGGAAGAACATTTTAAAGCAATAATCGCCTTCCTGCAGCAGCTCAATAACACCCGGGACCGACAGCACACGTCTGAATATGAGCGCACGGCCATGTTTGCCTGACGCTGCAAGTCTCGTGATACATGCGCAAAGTCTCGCGATAGTTGATAAAAGCCACGGGGGAAAATACAAAGGTAGAGACGAGCCAGGGGCAGAAAAATACCTGAGATACAGTTCACTCTAACCTCAGGTTAGAGCATTGGTTTCCAACCTGTAGCTCGGGAGTTACCAGGAGCTCTCCACCTTCCAAGGGATTTCTGAATTATACGTATTGTCCTGGATAAGTTAAATTTGATGAATTAAATGCCTATTACCATTGTACATGTAGAATTCTGATGCCTAACTTTGTGCACTAATAAATGAAAAATGGTTTATGTTTTACAGGCATCTAACTTTAAGTCATTTAAGGCTCGCCGGGGCTTTTAACCATGCACCATTCTCTCTCTGCTCTCTGGCATTTTTGTTTTGTAAAGGTGGCTCACTGGAGGAAAAAGGTTGGCTTAGAGAAATGTATTTTAGTTCAAAATGATGGACGACCAGTGAACTCCTTTGTTTCACATGTGTGATTCAAGTCAGATTTTTACAGAAGTAGGATACTTTAATTAATGTATTATTTAGTGTAATTACAGCAGTATTAGTAGCCTACGATAATTTCCACTCTGTATTTGCTGAAGTAAAGGTTAAAAAAAAGCTGTTAACTTGGAAACTACTGCTTAGTGACATCACAAGGTGGGCGTAGAGTATTTGAGCTTCAGGGATGTAGACAGACTGATAAAAAAGGTTAACAAAACACAACTCTAGGTATGTTTTTCAATATTTTAACATGGCTAATAGCTCACAGGAGTAATAAAATAGCTTTAAGACGTGTCAGTGCAGCTGCCATCAGACTTAGAGCGGATTAAGTTGTAGTTTTAAAATCCGATCCCTTTCACTTTCACCATTATGTCGCAGTCAAACCTGTGGGATTTATCACATTTGACATTTTTCAGTCCACCTCCCGTATTGTCCTCCTCCCAGCTCCATGTGCTCGGCTCCATTGTCCTGAAGGTCGGTCCACCGAGCCCCGGCAAAGGTCAAAGTTCAGACCGAGGCAGACTTCTCATTCAGACACAGGGACCGGAGCTTTTCGCCGAAACACAATCAAACTCAATAGACCACAATGCACCTCTGCAGCTCCCACAGGCTCCACGTGAACTCTGTACTCACACTCCCGCAACAGGATTGTAAAAGTCTAATGTCAGCGGACTGAATGAAATGAATATTAATGATGGTTGTGTTAATATCAAGTATCGATATATAAATACTGACTTGAAATGTGGCGATTATCAAACAAAAATATCAATAAAATATCTCAGTATTTAACATTTGTCCAACTAATTGAGGTAAAAGGCTCATATTATGCTATTTTCTGATCTGTTATAAGCTATACATGCAGTGCTTTTATCTAGAATGTTCCACAGTATAGATTCAACTTGTCTATCGCAAGGGAGACAACTACATTACAGTTCAGATCTGTGGAGAGCAATAGAAACAGCCTTAGGGAATAAATGGTGGGTCGATGTTTAATGTCGCACCGTGGAACATTTCAGAAAAGCAATAACATCTCCATGGCGATGAGCAATTTTGACTTTGCAATGTTGAACTATTAGGGGAAAGTGAACTCAGGTTACTACATTTCATAACTTAACACTCTAAAGGGGAAAAAAAGGAAAAACAAATAGGAAAAAAGTTAGCAAATATATACATTTCAACTTTTATCAAGTATTAGGTTACCAAATTCAAATGTTTAAAGAACTGTGACCCAAGGTGTCACAGTTGGAATAACCTCAATTTTTCACAGAAAGTGAAGAAACAGATCAAGATTTTATATTTAATGTTTAATTGTGTTCTGTTTTCAGGTTGAGACGTTTACTTCTAAAGATAAGTAATTTTGCAGCTTGGAATCTGCTCGCACACAGTCACCCAAGACTTTACAACCTGCAGTGCAAAATTTGAAAAAACTGGCAAACAAATTCAGACTTGGTACCAAAAATTTAAAGAGAAAGGCTCCTTACGAAATGCCAAACGTGAAACGCTTAAAAAGTCTGAAGTACAAACCGTCTTTTTCTGCTAATTAACATGTATTTAATATTGTGTGGCTCCTTATTCAGAGCAAGTTCGTGAAAAACTTTTCCGGATCCCAAAAAGTTTACAAGAAGAACAAGTTTGGAAACCCAGATTCCTCAAATGACGTTTTTGCGTCCTGAGGAAACAATTGGAAATGAAACCTACAGTCTGCAGCTCGCTCAGGCTTTAAAACCAGGTAACAAGCAAAAATGTCAGTTCAGGTTTGTGTTGACATGCTACACATCTGTTTGCTAGTTGGGGAAGTTTTTTTTTTTTTTCAAATTTTACACTGAAGGCTGCACAGTTTTGGGTGATTGTGTGAGAAGATTCCAAGACGCAAAATGACTTCTCTTTGGGAGTGAACGACGTGGCTCAACCTGAAAACAGAACAAGACAAAATCTTTGAATTCTGTGAATATTTGAGTTTATTTGTACAAGAATTGCCTAAATTATTGTCCTGCGAGATGATGTTACATTTTCTGGGACACCCTGTATTTTCCTTTTGCTCTTCTCTTTTTTAATTGGTTAAGTTCTTTCTAAAGTCCACACACAGAATGACCCATCAGCGTGACAAACTGCCAGCCGCCTGTAGATCTATCGCTTGTTAAGTTGAAGAAACGTTGAAGGAGCCGGCGTAGCGTTTCTGCGAATTTGCTTTATGAGTTTACAATGCATTAGCCGGCGGCCATTTGTCAACGATTTGCCTCCTCTGACCGACGATGACTCCGCCGCTAATGAGGAGATTCTTCACACGCCGGGAGGGGGGGGATGCTGTATGCACTTTGTGGGGGTGTAGGGATATGCGTCTGTTTGGAAGAGAACGGTAGCTCGCGTATCGGAAAAGTCGCCCGGATAGAAAAATCTTTCAATTAGCCGCTAACGAGCTGGCATTAAGGTTGGGCATGGACAGTGGTGTAGGAGAGACGCTAATGCTAATCAAAAGGTTCGTCTCATCAGCGACGGGGAGAGGTGGAGACATCTGGCCAAACAAATGCCAAGGAGATATGAGCGGCTCCAGAAGAGTTTGGACGTTTTCTAGGAATTATTTTGCGATTTCGTGAATTTAGTGCAAACTTGTGGCTAAATTTGAATATAAGAAGCAACGTTGAGATGTAAATAATCATAGGAGAGACGAGTGAATCTTCAATGTTCTGTTCGCATTTAATTATTTTCTATGTTGTGTTTTCCTTTTGATGGGTCCGCCAGTCACTTGTCTCCATGGAGATGTAAATACTTTGCCTGGAATGTTCTACAGTATTACATTAAACCTAATTTTACATGGATTTTTATGTATTTATTTTTTAAAGATGTTGCTAAAAATGCCTTAAAAAACAAACATTCTTATAGTGAAGTGGTTCATTTCTCCACAGATCTGACCTTTAACTTGGCGACAGAGAACTTTAATGCCATACTGGGGTACTTTCCAGGCAAAATAATGACATGTCCATGTTGGGAGACAAGTAGACCAGAAAACTTACATAGAAAACTAATTTTGATATTTGATTACCTAGCATTATTCTACAAGCAATCGCACCATTATCACCCCGTTCTAAAGTGTTAAGGTCAAAAGCACAATGGCAGAATATAACTCATATGTTCATAAAGTTTCCTGAACAACCCAATAAATGTTAAGAATGAAACTGGCGGACCCAAAGAAAATGTGTAAAAAGTATTTATTTAACAAAAAATAGTCTTGGAGTAGTGGGTTCCAAAGGCAGCAGACAGGAGGCAGGCAGTGGCTCAGACCGACCAAAGGCTGAAAGAACCAGAGGCAAACGAGATGAGGCCGGCTCCAGATGAAGATACTGAAGAACAGACAAAAACCGGTACGTCTATAAAATGTATGTAAAATCCCTCAGTCGTCCAGGTAGAATCCACGGAAAAAGGAAAAATTCCATTTGTCAACTAGACAAAAGTTTATTTGCTTGAATATGTTTTGCAGCTCATCCAAGCTGCTTCCTTAGTTCTGGTCAGACGCTGGAGGACACAGCCTGATATCTGCCTGAAGGGAGGAGCTAATTCCAATGAAATAACTTAGAAACTGACATTAGTTTTACAGTTTCTGTTTATAGCTCAGCCTATTGAACTTGTCATAAGTGTGGGGTCATCATTAGCAGAATAATATAGGCCCATAAAGGATGTTTACACCTCTGGGTCTGACCTGGATTACCATGTTGGTTTCTTAGTTTGTTTTGAATTATGTTTGAGAAGAGAGTTATAGATGTGAGAAAGATGATGTCTGAGGTCTCCATTTTCTATTTAAAGAAGGATTCTCTTTCTTAACAAAAATAGCCCTTTAAACTCCCCTCTCAAACCAGTTCTTTTCTCTGGCTCAGATCTGGACCTCAATGTCCTCAGAGGAGAGTCCTGTGGCTTTAGATGGAGGTGAACTGCAGACTGTGGTCCACTGCTGCTCTCCCGTCTGTGTTAGTACACATCCTCTTGAAGTGGTTGTTTAGTTTCTCCAGTGTAGCTCACTGCAGTCTCCATTACACTGGATGGAGTAGACCACATTGCTTTGTTTTTTGTTTTTTTTTTGTCTTTAGGATGGACCAATTTCTGTCTTAGAGTATTAGTCGGTTTGAAACAGATTGGGATTTCATGTTGTCTGAAAATCCTCTGTTGTTTTTCAGCACCGGCCACGTAAGGAATAGTTACACTTTTTCTCCTGGGTTCTGATTCCTTGTTGTCCTCTCTATAACATATACAACACTTTCAAAAAACGTAGAGAAGCCTGATCTTAAGTTCACCAATTACATGAAGAACACATTTTAAGGTGGTATGTAAGGTGGTCCCTGTATTCAACATGACAGCGTAAAAGATGAAGAGTGGGGAGAGACATTCAGAAGGCATTAATACAGATCCCAGAACAATGGTCGCGTGATATAAAACCTGTTGGTCATTGCGGAGTAACTCTACAGACCTGTGCATGTGTAAATGTTTTCAGTAAAAACAGAGTCTCTCCTCAGCGCCGCAGAGGCCAGAACACATTTCACCAGTTTACAACATCATCAAGTGCATCCATGTGAGTTTATCATAGACGGGTTTTGCCTCCGGGGCTGTTCGCACTGGCCGAGCATTTTCTCTTCTTCTTTCTCCTCTTATTTCGCTCTGTTTAAGGATCTCTATCTTTCTCTCATCTCTTCTCTCTTCATTTCTTTCTCTTTCTGCTTTGCTCGTCTCTCTCCCAGTATTTTACTCTTCTAGTATATTAGTATCTCTGTTCATCTCTCGCAGTATCTCTCTCTCTATTTTTCTGTCTTCTCTTCTGCAGTATTTCTCTCTCTTCCTCTTTCTCTCTCTTTGTCAGATCCTCTCTTCTCTAAAGACTCTGTGGAGGAGTTTCTCTCTCGTCTCCTCTTTTCTCTTCAGTGCTGTGAGGAGGAGGAGGAGGAGTGCTGAGATCTTACCCTCCCCGCTGTTTGAGTTTGAGATTTCAGATTATCCTGACGCCCAATTCAGTTAGACCCAGTGACTCCGGCTGTGCTCGGCCCTCAGGGGCCCTAATGAGGACAGATGGGCCCCTATAAGAGCCACCCCAGCTCTCAGATCTCTGGTGTCTGTGGATCAGCGGGGGACAGGGGAGAGAAATGACATCAAATCTAAGTTGAGAAATGAAAGTTAAAAATTCTGTACATCCAGGCATCCAAATGTGATGTGTTCCCCGGTGAAGGCATTTGTCCAATCGAGTTTGTTTGCGCCTAATCAAAGTTGTGTAACGGCTGAAACTTTTGATGTGATTAGTGTCATTTGGCTGTTTGTTGTTGTTTCAAAAGTCATTTATTCATGGTGCCGCTCGTGTCTGGAGACTGCAGTCATGCTCAGATGACCACGCATATATTTTCATACACAAAGCTTTTAGTTACCCTCCTGCTGGTGGGTCACATGTCCCAAAGCAGTCACCATTTTCTGAATGGTAAAGCAGTGACTCGGTTCTATAAGAGAGCGCCCTGTCACCCTACGCCTGACGCTCGCTTCAACCAGATCTCCTGCCCGTGTGCTTCAAAACCTGCCTTAGATAGGACGGGTTTGGCAGTCAGATAATGGTCTGTCAATGGCCGACTGTGGCAAAAGAGCTACCGCCGCCACGGAGAGTGAATAAGACCTGTAATCCAACACAAACTCAAGAAGAAGAATTTAAATATCTATGATTAAAAATGGACAGAAGCCCCTTAGACTAAAAATATGTTTGTTTATCTCATTTTGAACTGAACAGTTAATGAGCAAAGAAAACAAAAAAAAAACAGGCAAAAATGTACTAAAAATTTGACCTTTTTGACAGCTGTTCATGCCCTTTCAGCCGAACTAGAGCTGTTTGTGATTACATTTCCAAAAAGGCTTTATATTTTTTTGCTGCAGCGCCAATTCACAGACCACTAGAGCAACTCGAGACAGGTTTACGCTAACAATACCCTATCCAGATACTTTAATAGCTCCACGGTACAAAAGTCCTATAGTGTGAAACGATTTTCTAAGACTCTGGAGTTCAAAGTTCCCTCTCTTCAAACCTCTCCAAAGATCTTGTGTGATTGTACCTGACTCCATTAGCTCCCGCTTCCTTCTCCAGCCTCTGTAATTAGCGCTTTTATGAGGCAGAGCTATTCACGTGTACACCCCGACCGTGCTCAGTGGTTTCTGGGGTTTTTATTCCAGCTTCCACCGTTCAAACACAATTGCGCATGAAGTACTTTCCCACTTTTCCTCATACAATGGGTATTTACTTTTTAATTCACTCTATTATTCCTCTATTTGATTGTTATGAAACTTTACAGTATAACTGAACTCACGTTGAATAGACTGAGCAGAAACCATCGCAATTTTAGTTTAAACGAAATTTCGCTTGTAGAATTTAGCAGCATGATTCATGGTTAATAACTTGTGAGATTTTTTTTTTTTCTACAAATATTCTTCAGTGTTTTATGAATTTGTACAGGAAAAATAGAGTAAATTTTTCAGTTTTTTATAAATAATAATATAAATAAAAAACAAAAAAATAATCAACCTAATACTTTTATTTATACACGTTTTTCACTTGTTTATCACATTATTTCACATTTATATAATTCCAGTTCTCTCGGTTGTGAAGTAAACCCAACTTTGGAAGGTTGAGAACTTCAGCACCACGGACAGCGCCACAATCCATCGTTTATTCTTTTACTTCATACGTTCAACTTTCTTTGTGAAAAATCTACTTCTAAAATATATATTTTTTCTGTTATCTGATCTACTGTTTGTTATAACGTTGTTTCCTCACCAAAAAACAGACCTGGAGTTGGGTTTTGTTTCATTCACACATGCATATTAAGGCTCCGTTCCACCTTGTGATGTCATGTGGTGATGCAGGAAGTGCTCCGCTGCTATTTTAATCTCCATACAACTTCACTAGAATCATCTGGATAATTTCAACCTTGGAATTACCAATTTCTAATGAATAAAATGTTGATGTTAACTTGAAAATGACATTACATTTCATGACATTTTGAGCATTTTTAGCTTCTAAGATGATATATTTTAGTTGCACATGTGGGTTTGAGCTGCCAGAACCACCACATATTCTAAACACATAGTTTCAAGCCAGTATTTAATTCCAGTTATTTGTATTGTCCATTTAAAAGGACAATTTCAGGAGCAAAGACAGCGCCACCATCTGTCCTTATTTTAACCACACGACATCTGTCCTATTGCAATTTCTTAATTTCAAAATGTTCAAATTTCATAATAATTCCCCACATTCCTGTAGAACCTCTGACTTCCATGGAACCAAATCATTTTTCACAAATCATGAGTTATTCTGCATGTTTTTTGTACTTAAAGTGTTAAAATGTCATGCCATGTCTTTAAAATGACTCTAAATCTAATCAAATGCATTTTTTTTCATATTTTCTGAAGTGTTTTTAGTCCCACATGAAATTTCAGCTTATAATTTTTAAATAAATATTGTCGAATCATGTCAGTTTTTTCAGATATCACATTTTCATAATTTTTAAATAAATATTGTCGAATCATGTCAGTTTTTTCAGATATCACATTTTCCTGTTTTCAAATCTCAATATCATTTTCATTCATTGTTCTTCGTCGCACCACATGACATTTTTTGAGGCAGTAGCCAATTCATGTACATAAAAAAATACTAAAAACACAAATACTTTCGTTTTATTTAATTAATTTGTGGGTGTATGTGTCTTGGGTGGAAGGGGTGGGTAGTTTTTCTTTTTGTTTATTTGTCGGTATTGTTTTATGTTTTTGTGTTTGACTTGTATGTTTATTATTGTATTTTGTTACATTTGAATATATAATAAAATCATACTTAAGGAAGAGAACTTCGCA
>KN489477.1:0-10652 GCA_000787155.1 Scartelaos histophorus
TGTAAAATAAATCAGGATTACACTTTGTTCACCTGCTAGCCTTGACCGCTGATGCTAAATGCCTGATTAGCACTGACTGGCCTCATTTCTCACTTGACGCTAACCATTTCTGTTCACTGAAATAAAATACAAAAAAAAAAAAAAAAACTATTTCAAACCAATCACTGTCAATTAGACGTTTGTGGCTTTAAAATGAAGGTGAACCGCCGACTGTGGACCTGAACAGTTGCATCGTACATAATGAGGTAGGGCCCATGTATCCAGTAATGTAAGAAGTAACAAAATGATATTGCCAACCAGAACATTTGCTTGGTCTCCTCCTCCCCAGCCTCTAAAAGACTGTACTGCTATTGTAATAAAACATACGTGTACGTTTATAAGACTGTAACCATATTTATGAAGATGTAAAAGTGCTAAGGGGCCCTATACTACAAAGCAACACATAAAAATAGATTACTTTTGATTTTCAGCGTCGATTTGGAGTTTCGTGACTTGAATATTATTGCCACTTTAACAGAAAAAGTAATTTGTAGTAAAGGGCCCTGATCACAGTCGAAAACAAATGTGTGAGTGTGTGCGAGCGGCTGTATGTTTGGTTGTGCGCTATATGAGAGTGTGGTCATGTGTTTTGTATCTGTATCATTTGTGGAACAAGACATGGCTAAAAGTTGAGGCTAATTTTGTAAATCTTTATGTCACAAGTATTACTAACATTGGTTCGTGATCAGCTAATCAACACTGCTGCCTGTTTGCTCGTAGCCATGCGTTACAGTAAAAGTAAAAGTTCAAGATTTGTTTTTACGAAAAGGTCATAAAAAGTAGATAGAGAATGATCTTGATCTTTAGATGAAGGGCTGTGTCAGTTTTGCTGTCTTTCTTAAATGTACAGTCACACCAATCTCTTTCCAAGCTTCTTTATGGTAGTAGTTGTAATAATAGCGACAAATAACTACTATAAATGTTACAGATAAGAAGGCGTACACCATGTTATAACTTTAGTTTCACCCAGCTTATAGAAATGCATGTACATTCATTCACAAATCAGAAATAAATACGTGTTCTTCTTTTAGTTATAATCTTCCACATAATACTTCATGCTGGTGACTTCTCTGCCACCTCTTGAAAGTTACACATTGTGCTTAATTACACTCAGTAAAGCATAAACTTCATAATTCATAATGAACAAATAGTTTATTAAGAAGGATTCAAGCTTAGTATATAAAGTACTAAGTAGTAAAGTAGCTTGAATAATTCTTAATTGGCTGGTTTCAGATGACATAACACCATTATATAGGAGTCAAATATAGCCCATAAAGTCAAAGAAAACTCCTCCTAATCTGCCTAATCTGTTTTAAATGCACATATATTAAGTATTTACTGTACTGAGAGCCCAGTCTATGTCCTGTGCTTCATCTGTGATCAATACTATTTAATACAGAGACGGGCTGCTGAAATTAATGTTCAATTTTAGTACTTTGGATCGATTTATATGAGAGTATAATATCATTACATTGTAGAATCTGAAACCCTGTTTGTTCATTATACTTTATTAAGGCTAAATAACAACAGGCAGTTGTTTTAAAATGTATTTATGACTTCCCAAACCTACGATTTAGGAATTAGAACACTTAGATAGACCTCACATACCATTTAGTAGTTGGATTTTTGTCTATACTTTGTAATAAATTGAAACCAGTTTATTTTAAATGGGTAGGACCTGTCATGTTTACTGAAGCTAAATCAATGTGAAGTTAAATATGATGCCAGACTATGACGCCTGATGTGTTCAAATGCGCATTGGATAAATAGCAGCCCATTTCACGCTTCACCCTTTGACTCTGTTACTGCTTCGACAGCCTTAATCACATCGCTGAGGTCAGAATACTTTGAACACATCTGATTGGCTCGCAAAATTACCCCACTGCGCCGCGCTGACGACTGTATTTCTCCAACAATTAGCTGCTGTCCGTGCACATTAGCAAACCGCCGACTCTCGAGCGTCAATGTTGGCCACTATTTTTCTATTTTATTGTTTTGGCTGGAAAGATTCTAAGTCTCTTCTCCACTACCGGTCAAATATTTGGCCTCACTCTCTTAATGTTTTATTTGTTAACTACTTTCTACATTTGATAGACATACAGAGAACATCAAATATATGAAGTAATATATATGAGATTATGTATAGCAAAGAAGAAAAGTTAAATAACTGTACAAGTAAATAAATAAATAAAAATATATAAGCAAATCCTCATTATTAACTTGTAGCTTTGTTAAAAAAAAGCAATTGTTCCACATTTTATTATCACTTCCATATATTTTTCTTCATATATTTGATGTCTTCTGATTAATATGTTTATATAGCACCAGTCAGAAGTTTAGACACATTCTCTCATTCAATGCTTTTTTTTTTTTAATAATTTCTACATTTTAGACATGCTGCACATCAAATATATGGAATTATTTAGTAAGGAAACAATTTGAAAATACTTTCTAAATATTTTTCAACAAAGAAAAGGAGGGTCTGGTTATAATTTTTGTATTTTTAGTTTTTTGCTACATAATTCCATACATTATTTTATTATTTTTATTGTATTTATTATTTATTTTAACATCAAAAAAATTATTGAGAGGGTGAGTCCAAACTTTTGACAAGTAGTGTGTAGAATTTTACATTTAGTGTGCCAAAGAGTGAAAAATGTAAATGTAATAGTGTAGATAGAGAAGAATATACAAAGCTGTTATCCCATGGACTGTGATATAAGCTATAATATTGTTTTATTTTTGACAAGGAAACTGTGTTGTGCAATAGCATTTTGTTTCTTCACCATTCCTCTGTAACGTACCTGTAAATCTGTCTTTCTTGTCAGTGTTTTACAACTGTTAGGCTCATAGATCAAACACACTGTAATTATTTTTGTTACATAGAATAAATTGATGACAAACTTCAGTGTCCTTTTCTCTTTTTGCCCATATCCAGTTCTCGTTCAATATGCACAGAGAATTAAGTATGAGTCATCAGCGCTGAATGATGTCACACCACTGCAATGATGTCAACTTGGTGTTGTCATGGCAACCGCAAAAGGACGGGGTACCGGAAAAATGCATCAATGTGTAGATAAAAGTCTAATGGCTGTAGGTGGCCTGTTTCATACCGAGGATTGCAATGTAATCCCATGCACACGTACATTTAGTTAGTGAAATTTTGCATAGTGTCATAACATTGAGCTTATTAGGTCTTATTAAAAAAAAATCCACCATGCTTTTCTGTTCATATGCACATTAAATACACAACATAAAACACAATAGCTAACCTTTTTGAAAACAAGCAGAATTAGACTTTGTCCCAGTGTAAAAAGCATCACCCAGAACAGCCAAACAAATCCACACACAGATGTCTTTGCAGAGAGAGAAAAGATGCAATGTTTATCCATCTGCAGCAATAGAGGTCAGAGTTATAAGTGCAGTTTGCAGAGTGGCCACAAGATGGAGTCATAAGCCCTCTTGTTTCTAATACATTTTAATAATCTACCTGGAATAGTGTGAGTGCTTTGATGTAAAATCCAAATATGCACATTTAATTCTCACAGTATGTTTTTCTTTCACATATATTCTACAGTGTTACTCCAAAAAACTGGCAATCTCAATCTTTTTGGCATTTTTTAAACCTACTTTATAATGTAGTTTTCCAGTCACAAACATATCTGGAGTTATTTTTTATTTATTCACACATGTTTCATGGACAAATATATAGGTTCTTCTCTCCACTTCATGACATCCCAAGGTGGAACAGAGCATTTTGAGCTTTGGAGATGTAGACAGGGGTTACTCAAACATGTGTGAAGGAAACAAAATGCAACTCCATGTCTGAGATAACAGAATTATAAAGTGGCTAAAAGTTAAATTTTGTGTAATATAGGACCTTTAACATCAGGCTTTTTATGTTCTGCAGAAGGTATTGAAACAGATAAAATAAAAGGTGCACAGAAATCATTTTAGTGGGATCAAGATAAAAGTGTATGTGCCCTTGGAGTGTGTGTCCAGTGTCATTACAGAGGTGGAACCATTAGTGGCTCTCTGCACATTTAGAGTCCAACCTTGGTTTAATGAGTGTGACATCCATTAGCCACTACCTTTAGGCTAATTAACCCCCTATACTGATCTGTACCGTGGGAGCCATGCGGTCCCCCTGTGCTTTAGACACATTGATATTACACATTAAAGTGTCATTCCAACAAGCGCTCAAAAGAACAGATCTGTGCCAAGGGACTTCACAGCTATAAAGATCAGTGCCCAGATCGGTCCTCATACAGCCTGTCCACAAGTTATGTCTACACTTTTATTCAAACATCTCTGTACTGGACGATTGGTCACAAAAATAATAATGTCACATCACATCATTGATCTCTTGCACTTTATGCCATAAACATTCCTTTGTAGGGTGAAGCTAACAAGAGGCACTATTCTGTCTAAAATGGTTTATTTTAACACTATCTGAAATAGTTAGATTTCAAGAGGTGAGCTGATTGGTGCAGTAAAACAAGATGTACTCAAATAGCCCTGTTAAGTAAGTTTGTATTTATTTTTCACAGACGTATGTCACAAGTCGCTTTACAGATCATTATTCAGTCACTCCACACCCAGCGGTGGTTAGCTACTATTGAAGCCACAGCTGCCCTGGGGCAGAATTACAGCTGTCAGGCTGCACCATCAACCCCTCTGACCACCACCATCAATCACACACACACCACATTCATACTAGGCAATATGTGTGAAGTGCCTTGCCTAAAGACACAACAACAGTTTTTGTGACTGGCACCCCTTGTGGTACCTAATTTTCCTGGTGCTCTCCCTTCCAAGTACTAACTAGGCCTGGCCTTGCTTAGCTTCTGAAATCTGATGGGATCAGGCTTTGACAGTCAGTATGGCCACACGTTACATTACAAACACAAGCATCATGGCATAAGCCAGTAGTTCTTCATTGAGCCATCACCTCTTTTGTTGAAAACTTGTATTGATCACAGGCTTTTTTGTTGTTTAAATTCATTTTCCACTTTCTTTCATGAGAGTCTTAAAACTTAAGAAACAGTGTTTCCTAAGGGTATCACCAGGCTCAGACATACATCTGTCTATCCTGAAGCCAAATGATGAGCTTGATCCATAAAATCCTCCTGTGAGCAAATGTGTGTGCTTCAGTGACGTTTTGATAATTGTGACAAAATGATTTGTGTCGCAAAACAAAACACACTTACCACTAGATGTCACCTTGTACCCTGAAGCTGGTGCTGAACACAGTGATATTGACCAAGTCACTGCAGCAAATTCACATTCACACGGTTGCAGATGAGCACATTAAAAAGGTCTTAACAGGAGTGCACTCTGACGAGAAATCAAACTAAATGGTCCATGCTTTAATTAAGCCTGTTGTTCAACAACAGCTTGTGGCAGGAAAGTAAACAAGACATTTAAATATCTGTGCACAGAAGTAAAATTATAATAAATATTTACCACAGGTAACAAACTCAGGTAATAATAAAAAACATGAAAACACTGATATCATTATATTCACTTTAATGACAAACTGTGGAACATTCCAGCGAGTAAACCTTTAATAAATGAATGATCATTATGTATTATTTCTTGGACTCCATGTATTTAACCTGAGGTATCATGCAGTAGAATTTTTGTATAAAAGCTATTATGGAAGAGTGAGTTACTTTTGTATACTACATTAACACCAAAAGAGTAATTCCTTGGTAATACCCAATCATACATTAAATGTGGAAAGATGTGTAGCAATCAAAATAACATGCAGAGAGTTTTGTCTATAGAAAATCAATGTATTGATCCTGGAATACCAGCAGGTCATGAACTGTGTATAAGCAAGCACAATATAAGCAAAGTGTTTTTTTTTCTCTCCACAATTCCAGAGTCAGTACTGGAAAATAATTAAGTTATTACCCATACCAGATTTGTTTTTCTAGTCAGAGTAACCTGATCAAAGTAGCTTGTGCTTGGATTAAATGTCTCTGTGTGATGGCTATTTTTGCAGTGCGCTCAGCATGTGCCTTAACATCCCATGAGTCTGTACTGTCACAGGGCAAAGCAGAGGGGGTGTGTCCAGCTGGGTAAGGAAGTGGGCCTCTGATTGGCAGAGGGTGGGATCGGGGAGGGGCATGGTTGGTCCTGGATGTGGGCCAGGCTGTTTGTCTATGGGACATTGGGTGAAAGTAGGGAAGGGGTGGGGGGGATAGGAGTTCCAGGCAACGGCAGATGGACACTGCACTAAAAGGATGGAATTTACCAAAGCTAGAGAGATAGCAGGATAACTCTTGGATTGAAAGCAGTAGTGTCCAATCTTGCATGGAATATTACTTCATACTAGTCCAGGGAGTAGTCTAGAAGTTTTTGTATTTGTGTGGTACTAGCATCTAAACTCCCACACTGAACAATTTAAGACATGGACTTTTGGGTTGCCAGAGAGCAGGTGTTGCGTTAAAGGACTTACCGGAAAGGACGGTTGTATTAGTGGCTGTCTATGGTGAAAATGAGTTTGGACCCGGTACAGGTGGTGAGCGCTCAAGTCAAGGAGCTCAAAGTGGCAACATCGTCTAATGGGGAAAGCAAGGCATCCTGGGAAGAGAAGCGAGAGTTCAACAGCCAGGAGTGCCTCAACAACAGCAAGTCCAAGTCTGTAAGTATGGATCATATCTTGTAAAGAATAATGGATACAGGTGGTCAGGTTTGTACATGTTTGAGAATTAGAAAGTGGGACATAGTATTCTGATCTACTTCCCCATAGTGTAAAATAGGACACTTACATAGAGAAACAGGCAGCTTGAATCTCATAATGTCAAAACTGGATTAATGTGTTGTATTAAAAGTTGGAATACAATTAAATAAAAATAAATCAAATGTTCCATTAATCATACTTTAATGTCTTGTGTTAGTACCAGGTTCAAATAGGTGGTCCCCAACTCTAGAATGTCCTCAAGGTGTCACTCAGGTGTAACATAACCATGGAAGGTAGTAATACTTATTAGTCATATTCATATTATAATAGTTTTCTAATAGATTTTCACAATTTATATTAAACAGAATGGTATCAGCCACAGAAATGGCATCAGACATACAAACCAAGTCATCAAATCAAGATCTATCTGGAACAAAAAGAAAGAAGAGCCTGCTATTCTATTAAATTAGACTCAAACAAAAACATTGACAGTATAAAAATAGATATTCTTTATTTTTATTTTTTTTTCTGGAAAGCATCAAAACGCTTTGTTATCTGTTTCAAGTGGAGGATTAGTGTTTCAACAGTGACCCTCCATTTCATTGTAATAATAGTAATCTCCCTATGATACAAGATGGTTAATCTTAATACTATATCTGCTTGATCAAATTTATGTAATAACATTATACTCTTTAGCCTGATTCTAAATATTGTCCATGCAGTATGATTTATTTAGAAATATTATCTGTGATTTGGTGCAATAAATTGATTCAAGAAGCACAGCAGTTTCTATATATGATTTATAATTCTGGAAACTATGAATTCACAGGTAAGTTTGACAAAATTGGTTTCAATGTATGGATTAAAGTTCAAAATCTGTCACATTTGGGTTTATATACAGTATATTTAAACAACATTGCCCTTCAGCGCTCTTTCTCATTCTATCTTTGTATTAACAACCTTAGTTTTTACAAGCTTTGATAGGTGTTTAGGCCTTGGTGTTAAACCATGGTTGTGTGGTATCAAATCCACCAAGACCTACATCAGCTCTGGCCTTTCACTGCTCTATAAATATCAGGGAGAGTTTGTCACCGTCCCAGGAGGGTGCTGTCTGTGCACTCTAGCACCTATGCTCCCTGTAGCCAATACCACAGGACTGTCCCATGTACTCATCCCTCTGTCTCAGGAGGACCAGATGCCCTGGATCAGCCCACACATTATCCACACAGACAGTGGTATTGAGTTGCCCTGCTCTAAGACAACACAAGAGAGATGCATTACATAACCCAGTGTCAATCATTTGTTCAAATCGCTGCATTGTGTTTCTGTAAACACCAAAGTTATTAAAAGTGGTGAAGAGTAAAAGGACCTGACACATAACACCAGTAGTATCAGTGCACAGCCACAAACAGGATCCTGAACTGGGATCTGTTCCAGAAGGTGTTATTCACGGAGTAAACTGACTCGAACAGAAAAGCTGCACCAAAGGTCTTGTGCCTTGAAAAGCTAAACCAGAGCAACTTATTCCCATCCTAAAAACACCATCTTAAAGGCCCTGTATCAAACCATTAGTGTGAACTTTAAGCCCTCTTTTCTTAGTCCATTCTGCAACTGCTATTACTTCTTTTTGTCTGACAGTTTGTTAGACAGTTAGTTTCATACAATTCTTAAAGGAACTGTTCCTGATTTTATTTTAATCTTGTCACAATAAATGCTCTTTACATCATGGATTGTATGGTAAAATCTGCTAACAACTGAGACTGTGAAGTGTATTCTGTATATTTCATAAAGCATTTTCTCACGCAATAACTAATACAGAAGCTACTGACAGGGTCACTTGTCATTTGTCCAATCAGACATAATGTACTGATGAACTCATATGTTTGTAAATGTGAAGTGAATAAAACCAAATGTTGTTGTGCTAAGGTGACAAGCCGGCGTGCACGGAAAGTGGAGGGAGCAGTATTTTTCGTAAGTATGTTGCATCGTCATGTCAGGTCCCTGTGTCTATGCCCGTCACTCCCCCTGGTGGCTGCACATTTAAATGCATGATCACAGACATGTCCTGCATTAACTACCTGCATCCTTACATTGGAATGTGCTACTTGTGAATCACTCTGTACTTAATGCATTGGAAGAACTGCTGTGTTCCCACACCATGCTACTTTCACATCTGACCCCAAACTGACCACTGAATTGATTTCCTGATATAAAAGGGTGATGGATGAGACCATTACATTGATGATGGAGGTGAAAGTGATGACTTTACATTTAATCCATGGACTTGACTATCCACATCATTTTGTTACAGCTTAATGCTGGGTTTACTCTGACTGTTGGATTTGGCAGAGGGTTACAGGTCACCTCTTATAACAACTTCAACAACTGCAATGCGTTCATGCAATAACAACTGTCTTATGACCTGTAAACTTCTCCAGACGGCTGTGGTGTGCTCTTTGTGGAGTCTGCCGACCCACGTCTCATCTGCACTCTCAATCCACACAAGGGTTATTTATTATATGTTTTCCATGTTTATACCATATCCTGAATCCTACAAAAAGGTCTTTGTTGTATATACCATCAGTTTTTATTTATGTACTTTTTGCCTGCATAGCTTTGCCAAATTCTATAATGCATATGCAATGTGCTGACAATGTGATGACCAACAGCCACTTTTGATGCAGTGTTCACTTTGGCTCATCTTGACAGTTTATAGAATGTAGGAAAGTAAAATCCACCTTTAGTTTACTATTTGAAAATCACCATGCTCTAGTATGAGTTTTCAAAATCATTTTCAAGTCTTCAAATCATATACTGTCCAATTTTACATAAGCATAATTAACAGGCAAATTAACCAGAATGATTTGTCCATTAATGTCAAAATAAACAAAGTGGCTTACAGGGGGAAAAGGAGGAAAAGGGATAACGCAGGACTAAAATACAGATTTCTGCAGAATCACCAATATAAATATCAAACTGACAGGTGTCTCAGGTAAAAGTAAGTAAGTATTTTATTTGTATAGCACTTTTCACAAACATATGTCACACCATAGACCACCATCTCACACACACACACACACACACACGCACGCACACACACGCGCACACACACACACACACACACACGCACGCACACACACGCGCACACACACACACACACACACACGCACGCACACACACGCGCACACACACACACACACACACACGCACGCACACACACGCGCACACACACACACACACACACACGCACGCACACACACGCGCACACACACACACACACACACACCACTTTGATACAAGGCAATGTGGGTGAAGTGCCTTGTCTAAGGACACATTGGCACTTTTTGTGACTGGGGCCCCACTGTGGCACCTGGAATTCCCAGTGATCTTCCCTCCAAATACTAACCTGGCCTGTCCTGAATGATATGTGAATTTTAGAAAAGAGATGTCTTGCACATTTAAGAGACACACAATACAAATTAGCGACTGAGGTTTGTGGTTTATGACCTGGTTCCAGATTTGAAACTGAATGCAGAATGGACCTGATGGTCAAGTAACTAGTATGGATTAGTACTGGATTGAATTTCAGTGTGAACTGCCTCAAAGGTCAAGAAAGCTGACTTTGACATTAGATTTGACATTTTTTCTTTCTCCTGCTTGTGCTCTCCTCACTTGTTTAAAAGTCAGGTTTTGTTTGGTTTTGCATGACCATAATGCCAGTTTGTAGTAAATACAGCCTACACTTCTGCAACCTGTAGAGCCAGTACTGATGTGCGATGTGTATGTATGTATGTATGTAAGTATGTATGTATGTATGTATGTATGTATGTATGTATGTATGTATGTATGTATGTATGTATGTATGTATGTATGTATGTATGTATGTATGTATGTATGTGTGTATGTATGTATGTATGTATGT
>KN489477.1:10664-25842 GCA_000787155.1 Scartelaos histophorus
TGTATGTATGTATGTGTGTGTGTATGTATGTATGTATGTGTGTATGTATGTATGTGTGTGTGTATGTATGTATGTATGTGTGTATGTATGTATGTGTGTGTGTATGTATGTATGTATGTGTGTATGTATGTATGTGTGTGTGTATGTATGTATGTATGTGTGTATGTATGTATGTGTGTGTGTATGTATGTATGTATGTGTGTTGTTATTTGTGTATCCAGTTTTACGCATCTTAAGACAATTCAAGAAAGATGCGATTGAGTTTTCAAACTTTTAAGTAGATTTTGTTTTTGGGACTGACTCCTATTAGCTCCATCAAACAAACTTTTGGTCACTGCTGAGTACAGTATTTTGTGTTTCAGGATCTTCACTCAAAATTTCAGCCCCAAAAATGTACTACTTTTTGCTCTTTTTTTTGGCATTTTATGGCATTTCTGTACAATTTAGTCTCTCACCAGTGAGGGCCTAACTACTTTTTACATTTAGGCTGTCATTAACAGTTTTATTTATTATTATTATTTTTTTTACCTTGACACTTGTTGCATGAAGAAGATACTACACACTTGCACTAAGTCTTGCACATGTTCCTTTTGTTTACATTGTCCTTTTCGTGTGCATTCTTGCCACTTTAGGAGCTGGTCTTTGTTGTCTCTAAATGAGTCCGTCTTCTCCCTGGGGCCCTCTGAGGCTTCACAGGGTTCAGCTGTGGGCAATGGTGAGTGCCCTGGTGCCCCTCATGGAATGCCCCTCCCCCAGAAACCTCACACCAGTGTAAATAGTTTAAAGGACACAACATGAGGCCATAGGCAGCTTGGAGCAGGGCAAAGAGACCGGGGCTTCTCATGTCATCATTATGTCAGCAAGACATTTTGAAAAGTCACTACCTATTAGTCCCACTGAGAGAGGCATTGTCTGGAGGCTGCAGTCATGTATACTTATAGCATTGTTACTGACCTTCCTGGTGTCATGTATCCCAATCCTCAAATGCTAACATGAATATTTCATATAGTCTATAATGCAAATGAGTCTGTGTTGCTTTCAAGTTAAGTTATATATGATGTATACTGATGATCATATCTTTGTGTAGTTAAAAAAAAGTAACTATAGTAAACTATGTATGTGTATGTGATTGTATGTTTGCCAAATGAAAAAAAAAATGTCTCAGAAATGACAAGGTATGGGGTTTGGGAGTGAATCATGTCTTTTATATTCACTATTACCCAGTACTTTTTTTGTATAAATAGATGTTGCAGTAGTTTTTTCCAAACATCTAAACCATGACCAAGTTTTGGACATGACAAAATTCAGCAGTTGCCAAAACACTTGACAACAAAGACTCATCTCAATGGGGTCGCCCTTCCTCAGACGTGCTATAATACTTCGTCATACTTCTTGCCATGTGGTGAGATATCAGTCTCTACATGGCAGACCTTGTTCAGTTTACAAATGATTTATTAGACGGACAAAAGAAGAAGGCATCGGTCATCCCTCCAGACTCTTAATGCATTATCTATTCTTAGTGGTGTTGATAACTTAAACATGCCCCATGTCTCCTCACAGCCCAGACCGGAGCACGCAGTCACCATCGCTGTATCCACCAGGGTCTTGTTCCGCACCGAGAAGGAACAGAAGGTCTTTGAGCAGCAGGGCATCGAGGAGTACCTAAGATATCAAATTGAACATGAGAATGAGCCGTTTGCACCGGGGCCGGCCTTTCCCTTTGTTAAGGTCAGTAAAGAAGAAAAGAAGACATTTTTGGTAGGGATCGTCTGAGATGGATGTTTTGATCCAAATTGTCTGATTTGCTATTATCAATAACTGATATTTGCAATACTGGACTGAAAATATATGTAAAAATAATAACATGTATTTATCTGCGATGCGTAAACAGAACAGAACAACATATTTTTAGAATAATTTTTCTTCTTCTGTTCTTTAGTATGTTAAAAACAGATCTGATTAACTGAGGACAAACTGGGACTGATACATGGACACAGGCAGAAAAAAATATCTGTGTCAAATATCAGCAACATTTTCAATATCTGACCAATACCGATATCTAAGGAAATCACTGATAACTGGTGAACCATCCCTAATGGACATAGACAGACATAGACATACACTTTATTTATCCCCAAGGGGAAATTCATGTTCCAGGTTTGCTCTGTATTGTTCAAAAGTATTAAAAATAAATCAATAGAATAAAATAAAATTGCAAAACTAAATCTAAGCAGAAAAGTCAATGTATTAATGTCAATGTCAATGTCAATGTCAATGTAATGCTAGGAGTAGTAGTCCTGCATCCATGCTAAAAGTTGCTAAATGTACTTGTGCACTTGTGTGTAGGCTCTGGAGACAGTGAATGCTCGCCTCAGAGAGCTCTACCCACAAAGTGAAGAACTGTTCGACATTGTTCTGGTGACGTACAACCACGCCCACGTCGGAGTGAGGCTTATCAACACCATCAACCACCACAGTGAGTCCTGCAAACGTGTCAACAGTGATGAGGCTGTGCAGTACAAAAACTACTACAGTACTACTACTGCAATGAAGAAGGTACTGAGTTGTTTGTCACTCAGCCTATTCATTCCTATTCACAATCTTCAATCCAATTCACTTTTTTATATAACATAATTTATAAACATGACATGTTTCCAGAGTGCTGCAAAGAAAGTAAATCATACATAAAAAAAATAAAACTGTAAAAAATAAATGTGGGAAAAATCAGCAAAATATTAATATAAAAATAAATAAATAAATAAATAAAATAAAAAATAAAATAAAAATATAAAAATGTAAAAAAACAGAGAGTAAAAGTTCACATAATTAAAATTTGTTTTGCAATATTCTAGAAATAAGTGCCCACTACTACAATAAATGAAGACTCAAACCCAGCTCTGACCAGTGCTGCCGTTTTGTTCTTAAGACACTTTTCTTTCATGGCATGTGTGTTTTTGTGCATGTTTCTCACATAAAATGTAGGAATGCAACGATATTTTCATGATACGATATTTATTGCAATATTTTGTCCTGACTAACAAAATTGTGAAAAATGTTATAATCCAACTGTTATAATCCAAATAATTAAGATTTAAAAGAGCTTAATATAGAAGCAGAGCAAAGGATCATGGTGCATGTAGTTCTTTCAGTTTTTATCTGTTATCAGAAACTTGTAACTTTATATATTTTGATGGCTCAGTGTGTTATCTTTTGGCGATACAATATCACTGGTTTATATTGGTTATTGTTACGTCCCTAATAATGTGTACTTATCAACCATTATAAACATGAAGAGTTTAGTTAGAGTGAATTGAGTCACTGTTAGAAGCTCATAGAAACCTTCAGCACACCATTAAAATGGAATGTAGTGCAGACACTTTATCAAATGGGTTTAATTAAAGGATAAATAAACACGTTCAACACTACTTCCCAGACAGTCCCAGGTCCTAAACCATATGTGTTTGTGAGAACATCCAAACGACTTGAGCTCTTGAGACAGACAAACACCAGTGTATGAACAGCTGATGAGAGGACACAGAGGAGGAAAATCTCAGCCCCTGTGATGTCACTTCACAGACCACTTCCTCTCAGATTCTCCGAAAATCTCTCTGGGTCTGCTCCTGTGGGACACGCACAACATGGTGCAGGGGCCATTAACAAAAACACGTCTGTGTGGGGCCCGGCATCAGCTCAGGGCCTCACCCGTGTTCCTGTTGTTACTGCCCTGGCGCCGTATCCTTGCACAGATCGGTACCAGTATGTGACACATTAAAGAGAGACATTATACTTCTGCTATACTTCTATTAATTGCTAACACAACATATTTAGATTGCCATGTTACCTTTTATTATTCTTAAAATGCTATATTTGCAAAAACAACATATTAAAGGGTTTAATTTGTTTCAGTTTTTGATGCTCCAAGTCCCCCCTTCCCTTTTACACTGCACCAAGTCACTCCTGCTTCAGATATCACATTACTATTGGTTTGCCCTTTGCTAATGAAACTACTGCACATTACATCAGGGTTGTGAAGATCGTTTTGTATCCTGGTTTGTGACTTGTGGACTGAGCCTTGTACTGAGACTTCTACTGCTAATCATAATAGTGACCGTAATAGTGCACTATTAATGGCCACCAAATGGAATGAAAAGATTAAGGGAATAAAGTGAAGCTGTTTTTAAGTCTGACTCTGAAGCTGCAACATCACACACTCCCTTTTGTTTGCCAAGTTATGAACCAAAAATGACAAATATTCCGTGCCTACAAGGACATTCTCTTGTATTCACTTATTCATTCATACAGGTCGAAAATCTGTTTTTGTCCATCGCTGAGTGACAACATGATGATGCATAATTGTTATTTTACCCAATGAACTTGAATGCAACTATTAAAGGGACACAATGAGTGACCCTTTTTTTTTTTTTTTTTTTATATTTTTTTTATTTGTGAAAAATTTATTTTTTTACATGTGAAAAGACTTTTTTATATTATATACTGACACACATGCCCTCACATATTGACTTATATTAATCATTCTCATGCTTATAAAAACTCATACCAATTAATACTACTAACTGAAACAACAAACAACAATGTTAGTTTTCACACACGACACGTTAATGTTGATGTTTCATGACACAACATGTGAATGTAAATACACCCGTTTGCATCCGATCTCCAACCATTGTGCCAAATAAGAACAACTATTATTACAATAATTACATTCTATTCTAAAAACAGTATCAACTTTCTCTTATCAATTAGAATTTTAGTATTGTCACAACTATGCTTGGAAACTTTGTTCAACTACAATATTCATAATTTTCTTGTAGCGCTTCCTCTACTTCCTGTATTTCCATTAGCATCTCTCAGATCTCCAAAGCAAATAATCACACAGTAGTCGCATATTGAAAGATAACACTGGTGCATAGACAGAAAAACACAGAAACTACAGAGCTGTGAAGAGTACAGAGGCATTTCCCAAAGTAACTCCCACGCTCCATTGAAAAGAAAGTTCTTGGATGTTTAGCTGGAGCGGTGTAGAGGAACGCAGGGATCAGTGGAATAAATTGAAACTTGTCTTGATAGATGTGGTCCCCATGGGCTCCAGGGAACAGTTTGTCTTTCCGTCTGTCGTCAGTGAATGAGTTATGTGCATCTGGATGGCTCAAATGGATAACAGAGGAGCTGGAGCACAAATCATTTAAGCCTGACATGTCAGTTTGTTAATTGCTCTATTTGCATTCAATACAGATACATCATTAAATTGAACAAAAAAAAATGATTTCATCATAATTTAATTGCACTTTTTTACCTTCAAGGCACAAAAAGCACTTTATATCAAGGAACCACTTATTCACACACACATATACACACGTGGACTCATTAAGTGTTTTGCCCAAGGAAACAACGTCAGTGTTCATCTGTGAGTCAGTAGATGTAATCTCTCTACCACCGATGTTACTGATGGAAGCAAGATTAGAAATAGTGACTTTCAGATCAGCAGATGACTCGATCAATTATATGAGGTGCCTCAAACAACTAAGATACTGAGATCTGAAGTGGAAATCGATTTTGAACTACCCACTGCTTCTTCCCTTAAACTGGATTGACCTGTCTTCATGTTGCATATTAGAACTTTTTTTGGACCGGCAAACGAAGCAATACAATTTAATTAGGAATATCGGCTTTCAAAGGTCAGAAAAGCTTGTAGGACATTTCTGTGAAACACGCTGATGGAAAAATTTGAACTAAAATACTTCCTAGAATAACCGATATGCCTGAAATCACTTCTACTAACGCCTCACTCAGACGGCTCCTGCTCCAAGTGCGACTGCAGTGTGGGAGCAGTTGTGTTTTAGTGTGACACTGCCTCAGAGTGGTGCTCTGCTCAGCAGTTGTGTCACAGCTCTATGAAGATGAATGTATGAGGCCACATGTTCAAGTGAGAACTATTCATTTATATGGGAAAAGGCTGCAGTCAGTAACAGCGTCCTGCCAAAGTAAACTCCCAATGGAGAGAATCAAGAGCGCTGCAGGACCTCCACCTACAGCTCTGCACCGTGCTCTCTGAGCTCCTCTCATTACTTTGGATTATTCTAAATACTTTTAGCCACTGCACTGCAGTCAGCCGGGGTTTACTCATATCTTTCAAATTAGGACCATGACTCTGGTTGAGGACGGCAGACTCCCAATAGCTTTGTCAACTTGCAGATATCACCACTTTCACCTTCTTCACAATAATCCTATAGATTGAGTTACAGGGTTGAGGATCTGGCCAGTTCAGACAGTTCAGTAACAGCAGAGTAACAGACCTTTACCAGCCTCTTATGTGCACCATTCCTCTCATGTGGACAGTCAGTTTCATCTCTGTAATCTTCATCCTAATTAATCGTCACATCTAACCTTCCAGGATCATCTTATAACATCTATAATCTGATACTGTTAAAGGATTAGAGCACTAAATGTCAGTGGTAGATGTACCACTTTATACTTAGCTCTTTCCTTCACACAGCAAGTAGTGGACAGAACATAAACCTGGGGTCAAACTGTAAATGTGCTTATGTGCTACTTTTAGATTTAACTAAAAGTTGTGTCTGTATTTCACCCTATGTATCTATTTGCTGTTTGCTAGACACAAACATTTGGGGGTTCGATAAACAATTGGAGGCTTGTCCAGAATTACAAATATGAGACAGGCCTCTTTTTTGACTCTGTTTAAATCCAGGCTCAAAGGAGTTCTGTTTGGCTGTGCTTATGACTGAAAGGTTTTTATTCTGTGCTCTCTCATTAAATGTCTCTCTCTCTTTTTTAATGGTATGATGGTTATTTATGATTTAGAATATTGTTGCATATCATATATTTAACATACTGTATTTATTTATGATTGGGGGCTTGTCTTGAATCCAATTATGTTTTACAGTGCGTTATTAATAATGATTTTCTCTTCTCCTCAGATCTGTTCATTGAGAGATTTTGCATGACGGGAGGGGGCAGTCCCATTGGTTACCTGAAGGCCTGGCAAACAAACCTCTACCTGTCCGCTGATGCCGGCAAGGTCAGGGAGGCTCTGGAAGAAGGTGAGTGCACGTGCTCGCTGCTATCTCTATATTCACAGATACATCTACATTCACAGGTATTATAAGTATACAATTTTAGCTTAACATGTTATACTCTAGACCAGTTCAGGTGTATAATACGTTATGGCCTGAACACATTGGCAGTGTCTAAACCGTCATTAAATGAGTTGATCTGTAGATTTAGATTACATGCTACTTTTTCAGCTACAACAAATATATCATTACACAGAGCACAAGAACATGTATAGGAATATGTAATTGGAGGACTCAAACTGTTTATTTGTAACACATGGGGAATTGTACATGGGTCCTTATTTCTAACTGAACACACAAATGTGCACTGCTAAAAATATCAGTCATGAAACTCAATGAGTTTGAGAAATCTAGTAGTGTGCTGCCATCTGTTGTTCATAGTGAAGAACTCTTTTACTGCAGTTTGACATGTTTTGACTGAATGAATTATAAAGCCAACCAGTTTTAGTTAATCATCAATAAACAATAACAGCAAACAATAAAATAACAACGTCCACATGATTTGTGATAAATATAATATTATTAATACTACTACTACAATTAATGATAATAATAATTATTATTATTATATAAATAATATAAATAATACATACATAAATTAAATAATAAATACAGCATGATACACCCTCACAACTCTGATACAATGTGTAGTCGTTTTATTAGCAGAATGATGCATGCTGATTGTGTGGTGATAGTGCTCTGAAGGTGGCGTGACTTTTATAGGGAGCAAAGGGAGGAGGGACTCAAAGTATCAAAAATGAAAGTAAAACTTTAAAAATCATGTTAACACGTTGTTCCCAGTAAATACTGCATTTTCAAAACAATAAAAAGACACATGGTGATCTAAATATAGTTAGTTAGACTCCATATAAGTAAAATAGCCTCTTTAACCAATATCACTTTATATACTACTTCAGATTTCTTTTATCCATCAAAGCGCAGTCAGTCAGCTGGTCAGGTGATGACAGTAGACAGACAGGTCACCAAGTGTGTAGGGACAAAAAAAACGCAATGTAAAATAACATTGTTGAAAAAAAGTGTTGAGATTTCTGTCTTGTAGTGTATATTATGCAGGAACTTGGTGCTCTGCTGTTTCAGTATCTATGGGCTGAAGTTGCTCTGTTTTACTCTCTATAAGGCCACTCATTGTATTTGACACATTTACCATAGAACACCACCACGGTGCAGGATCCTTTCCAAACCCCTCTACTCTATGTGCATAATGAAGTGCCCTGACTGACACGTTCTTCACGTGCACCGCACATTACCATAAATCAGCATATTGAATATTTTGCTATCTTTGGGTTTCCTTGATGAATTCTAACACATCCAGGGCTATCAAGAGGCATGTGAGAGAAATACCAGTGGGCTGTGACATCCAATTTGTTTTCTGTGAACCTCGCCGTATGTATTCTATTTTGAAATAGAGGGTTTTCTGTCACGGAAATTACAAGATGTCCCTGATTTCTTTAGGAGGTCACAATAAACAGTGGATGTGAAATCTGAGGAGCAGAAATTAAAAGATAAATCAAATCTAAAAGAGACATGGAAGAGACATGGAGAAAATGAAAACTGTGCAGACATAAAACAAATACAATACAAGGATACAACATGCACTGTCACGCTTGCATTCAAATTTGGTGATTTTATTTATTTTCCCAGAAAAGTTTTTGGACTGGAAATTATTGAAGAATACAACAAAGAATTCAAATGCAAATTTAATTTGTGTTTT
Source organism: Scartelaos histophorus (assembly GCA_000787155.1). NCBI lineage: Eukaryota > Metazoa > Chordata > Actinopteri > Gobiiformes > Gobiidae > Scartelaos > Scartelaos histophorus. The sequence goes on from KN489477.1 coordinate 19,509, forward strand.
TACACTGTAATGGAACACTTTCCTTTACAGGTGCTGTTTAATCACGTTTACCAGGTCTGTCACCTCCTTTCCCTCAATAGAGATTGGTTTTCCTGACATGTCCTATAGAAAAATATCAAATGTATCCATAGAGCATTTACTTAATTATAGGTGCTTTCACTGAGAAACAAACAAACAAACATACAAAAACAAAAACAAAAAAAAACAAAAAAACCAAACCATGCATTCCCAAGGCCAGGCTTGCCTTTCCACATATCTGACCTGTCATTTGGCTTTGTGGTGCCACCTGCTTCAGTGTTCAGTTCCACACTGAGCACTGCCATGGAGACAAGCAGGTTGAGTTGTTGAATGATCTTATTTTGGCGTTTCACCTGTTAATAGACGTGCATTGCTCTCTGTGATATATCACGCTCACGCTTGTTCATGAGGACACTATATATAAGACGACATTACTGTGTGACTGAGTGTAACTCAAACTTTTCACAATGGCTTTATTTAGATCTGACAAGAAATGTGTGTCACTGCTACGTACAGATACATATAATCCACTACCCTCCAAGGTGACCCCTCACACACACACACACATACACACACACACACACACACACGCACACACCAACACACACGCACAAATGACTTACGAGCTTAACATAGTATCACAGTGGGAAGCCCAAAGCCACAGAACCACAGTCTCATAGACAGAGCAGGGGCAGGCGGAGGCAGTGGTCTTGACATTTCATCTGAAAACCCTTAATTATCCGTGGAGTCATTTGTTGATGCTCCCTGCTGCCATTACAAGTACCTGCTGTTCAAAGGCCCTTCATTCACCCTGTCTGAGTCACCCATTCATTTGTGTACAGTGGTCTTATATACTGTTTTGTTGAAAAGTCAAGTCTAGTGTTAAAGGGCGCGTATTATATTATTTCTGATCATATAATGTTGTTTCCTCATCACAGACGTATCTGGAGCTGTCTTTTTGTTTCATTCACACATGTTTAAGACAAAAACCCTGCATATTTAGGCTGTGTGGTTCTCTCAGACAGAAAACACACTGCGATTTAAACTCTGTATATCTTCACTATATACATCAAGATCATTTCAGCCATTACCGTCACTACTGAATAAAACATAAAATGTAGAGGTTAACTTGGAAACTGCCACTGCATGACATCACAAGGTGGTTTTGAGCTTTGGAGATGCAAACAGACTAATACTGAAGGGTTTTTCAAACATGTGTGATTAAAACAAAACAGCCCCAGGCATGTGTATCATTTATCTCCACCATACTGCACTTTGCATGTTTCTCCCTATGTGTGGATGGGTTTTCACAAAGGCACTCAAAATGATGGGTCAAATTCAGAGGACAGATTTCCAGGGGCAATAAAGTGTATCTTTGACAGCCCAAGTCTTATATAAGAAGAACAAAGCACAATAGTGCACATGCAAGACACACACAACAGACAATGGACTGTGTATGGTGCACCGCGGACTGTAGGGAACACTACACCTTGACTACAGAACACGCTGTCAGCTGCTCTACTCATCGGTCTGACTATGTGGGGCTGGCTATAACTGTAGTTCTTCATTACTGCCTGTATATTATAGCCTTAAGCAGCACTTTATTTTTTAACATAAACAGCATGTTCCTGTAAAATAAAATACACTTTTTTTTTTATTATTCTAACCAATAAAAACAACCATATTTATTTTTTAAAAAATTGGAACAAAATGTTCTATAAAGTCATAAAAAGTTATAATGAAATGACCAGATTAATAGAAAAAAAAGTTGGTAAATTAGTGATGAATCAAAAGATTCATTGATAGTTATCCTTAGTTGCCGCCATAGTAATCAACATATCTTTGTCTCTGTTCAGGTATTGCAGCAGCCACCATGTTCCTGGCGGAGAAGCAGACAGAGGTGTCTGAGTCTCAGCTGAGGGTGGCGTTTGATGGAGATGCCGTCCTCTTTTCAGATGAATCCGAGCGCATCTTCAAAGCCCATGGACTTGACAAGTTTTTTGAACATGAGATAGACAATGAAGACACACTGCTGGATCATGTACGTATGTTCTTCACAACAGTGAAAAATCTTGGATATGATATAAGGTTGAAAATGTTTAGCTCCCATCTCCAACTGTATGTGATGTGTTTACTGACCTATACCATTTTTGAGGAAGGCACTGTACTTGATTTTTACTGGTTGATGGAAGTTTGAAAAGTCTAGTCTCAGATCATAATTCATCAGATTTATATAGTACAGTTTTGGACAGTCAAAGATGCTTTACATTGCATTATTCTTTCACTCCATATTCAGTGGTGGTCAGCTGCTATTGCAGCTACAGCTGCAGCAACAGTGAGGCTGCCAAACTGCACCATTAGTCCTTCTGATCAACACTAACATTCAAGGACACTTTTTGCTACTGGCACCAAACTGTGGCACCAGATATACCCTACGGTCTCCTATCCAAGTACTAGCAAGACCCGGCCTTGCTTAGCTTCTAACTTCTGACAAGATCAGAGTTGAAAAGCCAGAATGATGATAAGACTGAAGTCACAAACAATTGAACTCATTTTAAATGGCCTAATGCATTGTTATGACACAGGGTCCTCTGAAAGGGTTCCTTGAGGCTCTGGGGAAACTGCAGAAGAAGTTCTACGCTAAAGGCCATCGTCTGGACTGTCCAATCCGCACCTTCCTTGTCACCGCACGCAGCGCCGCCAGCTCTGGGATCCGAGCGCTGAAGACCCTCCGAGCCTGGGGCCTGGAGATTGACGAAGCCCTGTTCCTGGCCGGAGCTCCCAAGGGCCCCATGCTTGAGAAGATCCGCCCTCACATTTACTTTGATGATCAGATGTTTCATGTGGAAGGAGCAGCTGAAATGGGTACAATCGCTGCTCATGTGCCCTATGGAGTGGCACAGCATCACAGCTCCAGGAAAAACCCGGCCTCAGGCAAATAGAAAGACCTTGAACAAAACTAGAGAAGAATACACCTGGAACTAAGAGATACTGTCAATATACAGTAGAAGTCTATAAAAACATTTGGTTGATGATTTAAATCTGGTCTGAGGTCTGGAACCGAAGACCACCTGAACAGTTACTGAACAGTGACATCAGCGAACACTCAGAAACTTGAATGTAATTGTTACTAAGTCATGCAAGGACTTTTTATTATTTATGAAGAAAAATAATAGTAGCTCTTTTGATTACTGTGTGTTAAGAAATATCAGATTTTTCTGAAGAACATTGAAATTGCAATCAGTTAGCAGAAGTTATTTATATTAAAGTCATTGCATTAATATTGCAGCTAATTTGGTGTAGTTCTATAAATAATTTGAAAAAGCTGCCGTTCTATCATAAAATACACCTTAGGCTTATAGGTTAGAGACTGTGATGTTCTATAGTGACTTATTAAGTGTTATGTTGTTGATTGTTGTTAATATAATGCAGTAACCCTCACCAACATTTTAAAGATATATTTAGTTTCACTTTACATTATCAAGCCATAATATCAAGCCATATCAGCGTGCCTTACCTCGACTGGACGTGTTGCCAAAGCTTTTATTTTAAAAGTACTGTAGATTTGTGACTTTCCCCCTGGTCTGTATTCAGCTAAAGCACTCATTAAAAACACCAACACACTTTCCAGAATAAAATGCCACAGAAAAAAAACTATAATAGAATATGCCTCAAATTGCCCAAAGATCTTGTAATAGTTCCAAGTTATTTAGCCCAACATAAGCGTTTTAAGTTAAAAGTCATAGTTAGTATCTTAAGTGTCCACCGTATCTCTGGCCCTAACTCGCAATAAAAGAAATCCAAATCTCCATGGGGATAAATACATTTTATGCCATGCCGAGGAAGATTATAAGCAGGTGTAGGCTAAATAAAAGTCCGGTTTGTGGAGATACAAGTCTGCTCACAGTAAGGACACATGTTTTCAGAACAATAAAAAACAAACAATATGATTTTAGTCTTTTCTTTCTTTTCTTTTGCCTAAAATCTTACACACTGTAGCTTTACTTGAAGAAAATATGTGTTCCAAAGTAAGTAAATCTCCATAATTTATGCATAACAACCAAACGCACTCACATGAAGTACGGCATCCATTGCAATAACATTAGAATAGTTTGGCAGTAATATTATTATGTATCCTCCCTTTGCTCCTGGTTAAACAGACAGTTATTGGTGATCTGCTCATTCACCTTTGCCAGACGAGTCCAATTGAATGTTATTACCTTGAGTTACCTTTATTCATGGGGGACTATCATTGATGAAACGGTCTCTGTAACCTTTTGAAAATGTCAGAATACTTCATTCACACAGTTAGCTGGCACTGAAGCTACTTATAGTAATATATTGACATTTAGGTCTAAACTATGGCATACAGTAAAGGGCATTAGAGAGTTGGCGTATTTACAAAATGGAAATATTTGACACTTTAAAATAAAATGTCCTCAAAGATTTAAAACACAGCGCAATTTTTTTTTTTTGACTTTATAAAATACTGAGTCATTAGAATTGTGTGTTTCTGCTTTGTACCATTAGGTGGTAGCATCAGAATGGGGAAAAACTGTTCTGATAAGATAGTGGCCACGTTCAGATTTTAAGCTCATGTTTTCCCATAGTATTTGAGCAACAACAGTGTAATTCAATAAATATAAGTTAGACATGTTTAATGCCATATTGTGGAACATTCCAGGCAAAGTAATAACATCTCCAGAAGGCAGAACGTCCCCATTAAACGTAGTCGACCTTTAAAGATCCCATATTACACAAAATTGATTTCTGTGAGATTTTAACTAGCTAGATACTTTATTATCTAGAAAGACATTTGTATTTCAGGTTTGCAATGAATAATAATATAATGCATAAGCTCAATTTAGATGTGAAGCGTTGAATAGCTGGATGCTGTACGGTACAAACTGCTTCCAGAGTTTGTCAGTGGAAAAGCCTGTCCCCAAAGGTGCTCTCCTGTCCGGTGATGGTGCTGTGCATGGGGTGCTGGGGTTTATCTTGGATGGGGGATTATTTACGGCCTCTTCTCAGCCACGATGAGTGTCAAGCTCTGTCCCCACTACAGATCCTGGCTTCCCCACTAGCTTATCCAACCACATGACTCCCTTCTTGAGGATTCCCCCCATGCAGACCACACTGCTGAAGAGGACATTGGAGATAACTGTCTGCAGAACATTAGCAGGAGCTTCTGGCAGATGTTCAATGCCATGACCTATTTCAAAAACATACCTGAAATTGTGTTTTGTTTCATTCATGCATGTTTAAGTAATCCTTTATTATTAGTCTGTATAAATATCCTAGCTCAAAATGCTCAGTTCCACCTTGTAATGTCATGCAGTGGTAGTTTTCAAATGAACAGCTCCTTTTACCTTTAGTTCATTAGAGATTGGCAATTACAGGTCAGTTTAACAGTTTAAAAACACAATGGAGCACTTTCTGTATTCTCCAACTATGTTTTTGGTGAGGAAACATTATGAAGAGATTAGAAAATAGTGCAATAAGTTGGTCTATACACTATTGGTTTGTCTACATGGTGTTTTAAGGGCACAATCTACTGCTTCACATGTGTGACTAAAATTTTGAAGATTTGTGGACAAAAACTAAATCTGTGCTGCCTCCGAGGACCAGTAGACCTCAATAGACCTGTGACATCATGAGTTTCTGATTAGAGACGCAAAATTTGACTTTGAATGTTCCTTATACCTCCAGACACTGCCACTCCTTCTCCTCTTTAGTCCTCCAGACACTGCCCAGTTTAGCAGTTCTATTTGAAATGTAGCTGAGAGTGGAGTTTAGGTGTTTAGTCCCACTTTAAATCAGAACAGTATAAAATAATCACACTTCAGGATAAACTGCGCTTGTGTAGAGGGATCAAGATATTTATGTTGGACTACACAGACACAACATAACTCTAAAGTGCTACAGCTTAAAAGCCTTGGAACACCTCAGTTTTGCTTTGGTCTAATCCTTTCCAATAGTTTCAAATACTACAAGACAAAGTTGAATGCCATTTTAAGGACATTTCAATATTATTTCAGGATATTTCATATAATTTTGTAATATTTTTATTGTTGTAACTGGTGGTGTTCATTCTCCCTCACTATAAAACCCATGGAAACGTCACCAGTGATTTCTGCAGAAGTGCCAATAGTAAAGGTGCATGTGGATGATACGCCACTGTCACTAACACTTTGCTATGAATATTTCCCAGGATGGCATTAAACTCATATAGCTCCATGGTTACAAGCATTTGAGGCCAGTTTACCAGTTAGATATTTCAAGTGGCAACCTCTCATATTTTTATTTTTCCAGTGAA
>KN489478.1:0-51599 GCA_000787155.1 Scartelaos histophorus
TATATATATATATATATAAGAAAATTAAATATGTTTTAATCTAAATAAACTTTTTTCATTAAACCAAAAATGCCCTAAAGCACATTCTCATTGTTTTCATTGTCAGCAGCTGAAAAGGCACTCTAATATGGCATGTATCTTGGAGTTTAGTGTTATTTAATGTGACAGCCAAAGCCAAAATCACCAACAATAAAGTCTAGAATAATTCATTACCTTGGCTAGAGCACAAAAACAAAGCAGTGACTGATATCTTAAAGTGGTAGCAACATGAAATATGAAAAGTACAATTATTGAATTGTCTGTTATAGCATGTTCATGTTAATGAGCAAATGAGAAAAAAAAAAAAATCAGGATCCTTGTAAAGAAGCCAAATACTTCTTTCTAATGTCAAAATCATCAGCGGGACGGTTGTAGGCTTTCCAAACTGGTTCTCCCACAAACAATCTCATGGCTTTGGTGTAGTTCTATGGAAAGATAGAGAAAAAAGTAAACAAAATGTTTTGAAGACAGGAATCCTAATTGTATCTGTCTGATTTATGATACACTGAAAAGGTTTTTAGCATAATTCTCAAAATGACAATCAGTATCAGTACTTCTTTTGAAGGTAGCCAGGAATCTATGGCCATTTAAAAACTATATTGAATTTTATGTTTATTGAGGTCTTTTCCTCATTAAGTTGTTGTTTATCAATGATATTCTGTACTAAAATAATTGATGCATTTGATTATTGCGCTATTATCAACTGCAATTTTGATTTAATTGTGATAGAACGTGTAGCCCTACTCACGGTCTCATCCAGAGTGAAGCGATGGTAGATGCCAGCGGGAAGAGTGATCAGGTCCCCTTTGCTCATGGAGATCCGAATCCATCGGTCTTCTTTGTCTCTAATATCAAAGTAGGCCTGACCGTCCAGAATGTACCGAATCTCATCGTCCAGGTGCAAATGCTCCTCAAAGAACATCTTCAGCTGAAAAAGAGGACAGAGGTAAAAGATTCACAAAAGGATAATATTGTTGCTATTGCTTAAATCCATGATGACAGCGAAATTAAATCAAGTTAAACGCATTACATAAGGAATTAACTTTGTACACATACCTTATCCTCATAGTTGGGCAGTACGTCTTTATGAATAGTGATGATGTCCATGTAGGAGTATCCTTGATCTTTGCGTATTTTCTGTAATTCTGGGTCTGTTTCATATATATCAGCATTTAACTGCAAACAAAGAATACATAAGCCAATGTCAAAATACTGAGGAAGTCTGAGGAAGGCTAAAAATAAATGAGCTATTCGTCTTTAAGAGTTATGCAACTAGAAATTCAAAGTGCAATCAAACCAGGCAAACTTCAGTAGGTTTATGTACTAATGGAAACTGCAAGAACATCACGTGTTGATTTTTGCTTAATAAAAGTGGCGGTATTTTCAAGACTTGCTTAGACTTAGACAGACTTTATTGTCATTCAGATGCACAAGTATCAGATCGAAGATGTTTTTTTGGGTTGGTTTTTTTTTTTTTTTTAAAGACGGTTTTTTTTTGTTTGTTTGTTTTTTTACCTTCCAGTGATAAACTCCAAGCTTTTGTAAGTCCTCCAAAAGGACTGGTTGGTTTGGGCTCAGTTTGTGCGGTTTTCTCTGGTCTTCCTCAGAACTGTCCATGTACCAGGCTTCAATCCCCATATCTGCAAATAAAGTTTACTTTATTCACTAAAAACTGTACAAATAAGCGTGCAGCCTGAGATGAACGTGCAGGTCACGAGTGCGCATGCCTTAAATCGTCCTGCTTCCGGTGTTTATAACCGTTATTCTCTTTTACACAATAAGATGTGCGGGTTTATTTGGTTATATTTCATAGTGCTGTATTATTTGCATTGACTGTATTCAAAATGTTATATGTTATTGGTCTGGGTTTAGCAATGCACTCATGCCGATTAATACAAAGATCTGCAAACTGAAGATTGGCTTTGGTAATGTCTTATTGTGAAAGGTGCAACAGGAAGCCCCAGCAGGACCTTACTCTGAAATGTGAGCCATGGTCGCCCCCTAACGTCACAATTATGGCATTGCCTATGTTATTTCATTTTAAAATTGCATTTTTATCACAAAATTGTTCTGTTGTCGCGAACAATTGCACTGAAAGTTTGAATACACAACAATAAAATCCACATAGTCCTACACATCCACATCATGAATGCAGATTGCAGAAGAATACATTTATACAGCTGAAATCTGATTCAAGAGCCACTTTTGTTGTACTTCTGTATTGTGTTCTGTTGTGTTTTAACATTTCAATATTTAGAACATGTTTCAGACGTGTTCTGTCTTCCAAAAGGTAACAGATAGAATCCCATAATGTTATATACAATAACAAAATAACTACTTGTATGTATACATTTATAAATAAAGAAATTGTGCTTTTAAAGATTCAAACTTAGTCTTTAAAAGCATTAAGATCAGCATAGGAACATGAGAGAATATGTCTGATGATTCTGTCTGTCCAAGCCAAACCCTTGTTGAGAGACACACTTTACTTTAACAGAATTAAACCAAATTAGAGACAATGAGGCCACTATAAGCCACAAAGAGGCGGTGCAAAAAACAGTCCAGGTATGTCAGGATAGGGAGCAGAGAGAGGGACTTCACGCTCAAAATGCAGAGATTCATGAAAATACATTTGAAACCTCCTCGGGTTTATGTTAAATGTTATATATTTTATATATTTTATATATTTTATATGTTTATATGTTATATGTGTGATAAGAAACTCGTGTGTTCATATAAACTGTTATATTATATAACTGTTATACTGTCACTGTTTGAGCAGGAATTGTAGATACTTAGTTTTCACTAATGGGGAAAGAAAAATCAATTTGTCAATTGGACAAAGTTTATTTGGTCGAAGTTTCTGCAGTGAGGAGCTAATCACAATCCTCCCTGCAGCAGATATAAGCCTGTGTCCTCCAGCATTCTGACCAGAACTGAAGAAGCAGCTTAGATGAGCTGCGAATCATATTCGACCAAATAAACTTTTTCCACTTGACAAATTGATTGTCCTTTTGCCATGGATTCTACCTCGATGACTGAGGGATTTTACACACATCACGTTTTCACTAATGATCATAGTGTTGTAGGCACTGACACATGTGTCCCTGTGCAGGGACAGACTGAGGTCTGGAGGAAAAGGATGGACCTGTGTGAAGCTGAGGTCGTCCTCAGAAAGGTCAGAGTTCTCCTGAAGATGAACTCTACCTTGTGAGCTCCCAGTCCTAGTGCCTTGAGCTGTATAATCTGGGCAGTGGAGACTCTGGCTCTGTGTTTGAGGCAAACACATGCACAACTTTGACTTTGTAAATGTTTATTATCACTATTATAACTCTAAAGAATACACCAAAATATTCAAAAGAATAGAGCATTAACATATGTATACCTGCTAAAGGCCATCAAGCACGTCCCATGACACTAAGTCTTTTATAAAAAAGTGGTAAGTTAAATTATACACCTTTATCCATCCATCCATCCATCTTCTCCCGCTTAATCCGACTGGGTCGCGGGGGCAGCACTGCCCATTACTCTGTGCACCAGACCCAGACCCTGTGAACCCCTCTGCAGGTGGTGACCCACAGGAGGGAGGAACTCCCCAGCAGTCCCTGATCGTAAGCTGCTCATAGGGGTATGTTACATGTTTTTGGTTATACACCTTTAACTTCTACAAAATAAAAATACAAAGATTAAACAGAGCCTTATTAGTGAAATGCTTTTGTGTTTGTCAGATGCAGAATGTGTGGAGTATAACCGGATCGAGGAGGTTCCTCTCATGGTTAAAGTGTCTCAGGGGAACTGCCATGCTGTAGTCCCCTTCCAGAGGAGGTCATGTGGCAATGGAGCGGCCCTATCCCGCAATGAACCTGCTGCATTATAAAATGGAGGAGGGAAGAGGATGAAGCCAAAGTGATTCTGAGGCAAGTGGTGGAGACCTTCCTCCAGATGCACAATAGTGTTGTGATGTGAAACTCCAGAACATTCTGAGACTGGGCACGGGACCCTCAAAGTCCAGTTCATAGACTTTGCCTGTGGGTGTTTCATTCACTTGTGATTATTATACAGGTACTTCATCTCCTTTTTAATACTATTCCCAAGAGTACTAAGTTGTAAGGTGTAAAAAGAACCAAACCAGATATTGTGTGATTTCAGGAATTTGCAAAACCCCTCCTGAGTGGTATTCCTGTAAAGTCTACAGAGCTGAGCCCACCACAGTGTTTTGTGTTTCATTAGTGGACTCTCCTCTACGATCTCCTCCATAACAAGGCCTTTAACACACGGCACAACACTACATGAGAGAGAAGTGGAGGTCTGACATAAGCCTGTATGATGGTAGGATATACAACATACTACTCATATAAGTCTATTCAGTTAGGCTACTTATTGCTTAAGTATAGTTAATATGTAAATCTCTAGCATCTCTCCCTCCCTCTGCTTTGTTTACTCATCTTTGTTTAATACAGTTTCTATGACCGGATAACAACTTGGCACATTATGTGTTTAAACTAAAAACTATAATGACTAAAATGCATCTCTTAGCTACAATACACTTGATGCACTTGGTTTAATCTGTCAAAGTCTCACATTTTCGATGCTTACATTGTTTTGTTTAGTTTTTTTCACAGACTGTCAAGAGTTTCTAAGATGCTCTTTGGCCCTGAACCCTGCACAAAGCATTTCATTTGTCAAGCCCCAGACTCGTCAATGGCTCATTTTAAAACGTTTTTCCTATTACATGAACTCAAATAAACACTATTTTAGTCTGATATGAGAAGTCATTATTCATTATTATTTGCTTTACAGTTTAGTCATAGGGTGATTTATTGTTTTATTGTAGATTTTCTGTTAGAAGCTAAACCCATAAAAACCCTATTTTACACAAAATCGAGATGTCTGGGCATTAGCCTGTGGGTCCCATGTGTTATTTTTTAGGATCTACTTAGGTCTGGACTCTGGTCTGGAACCATCATGCTCCTTAAATAAAAAAACAAAACAAAAAAAAAACTGTTTGAATGGACCTACATTTCTTGTCACTAGATGGAGCTAAAGATGTAGTCTACCCAAGTGGTGCTCTACAACAGTATAGTTCTGTTTTCTTTCTTTCTTTTTGTAATGAACTACCCACTTCAGATGGTGCATAAAAGCTGATGTGAAAACGTGAATATCACAGCAGGGCTTAATCTGTCTCTGAAAACTTCATTGTATGGGGGTTTTAGACATCCTGAATTATTAGTCCAATATTTCACAAATGTTTGTTTAAACTCCTAATTGTCTGAGGCACATCCCTAAAAGGCTGTGGTCTGTGCACTACGGTCACATTGGTCAATAGTCTGAGCCGGTGGCACAATAGAGGCACGGGGACACAGTGGTTTCTGTTTGAACAGCAGATCATCTGCAGATATAGGCTCCTGTATTTACCTCCACATCACATGTGCTCCCCTGTTAGCTCCAGTAAACCATTCTCCTTCATTTTCCTGTTCACTGGATCATCACTCATAACAGACACTCAAACTGCTGCAGCCCAGATGTCCACTAGATCACATGATTGAAGCCTTTTTAAACACACTAACATGGCCGAGAGGTTGAAGAGTTTGACTTATGATCCAATTAACAATGGTCCTCTTGGGTTCTAACCACGCTCTTGGTATGGAAATATCTGATTGTCTATCTAGGTTCAGTTCTCTAAAAAGCCTATAAATAGGTCTATGTAAAAATGTGTTTTCTGTGAGTCCCAACTGGTCTCAGGCATCAAAGATTCAGGTAAAATTAAGGTATCAGCAATTTTGACCTATGGCCAACTAATGCAAATGTGTCTTTGTTTGTCTTATAAACGGGACTGTAATCATTTTAAATATGTGTCTTCCCAGAGAGTTTTACATAATGACTTTCCTCTTCTACAGGGTCAGGAATTATAGTCAGTTCCTTTAAAAACACACACACACCAGACTTGCAGCATTGCTATAGGCATCTAGTTACTAAATCTTCTCTTAACCTTCAGAGGAAACCACATCTGATCTGTGGTTTATCACTAAAGACATGTTTAGCAACAGTTTGCATTACCGGCCACTTCCAGTTTCATGTTTCCCAATTATCAACGGCTCCAAACAAATAAGACAAGGTTTTATTTTGTATTAAGTTTCTTAAATACTGTATGACTCAAAGTCATAGAACATATGAACAACCATTTTATACAGTAGTTATGCAAAATATATGTAAAACTTGACCAAAATAGAAGTAGGTCTTCACGCTTCAATAGGGGAAGGCTGAAAAAAAATATACACCCATGAACTTGAAACTAAATGAAACTTAAAAATAAATTTGTGGTTGCTTAGATAACAGTGCTTTCGATTTTGTGATTACTCATAAATTACCTAATAAATAAAATAAGTACAAAATCTAACCTGTAAGGACCAAAGATTGTTGTTTTATTTTCTGGCTAAAGAGGAAAAAATATGTGAAAATTGTGTAAAATGTAAAATAACTCCAATAAGTCTTGATTAGCTCTCTGGTACTAGTATTCAATATTGTCGGTTATTTCCCTTTATATGTTTCCAATATAAGAAATAAAGGAAATGAAAAGTAGAGGGCTCGATTATTGAGTTTCACATGTTGCTCAGCGGCACCGTCACACCCACCAAGTTACACAGTCTGTGTTGTTGGGTTTGTCCCTTTCATGTGGACATTATGAAACTCCTGAAAAGCTCTAAGTCAGATATTTCATTAAGAATTGTGTTTGTAATAAGTGGTACTGTGGATAAACTACTGAGGAGATGCAATGACATGTTTATGAACTCCAGCCTGAGCTGGGCCCCTGTGTAAACATGCAGCAGGTGAGTCACTGAAGCACCTTTATCACACGTCTCATCCATCATCCTAATGTGCAGGCAAACACAGATGGATGCAGACGAGACTATCTTACATTTCAAGCTAATTTAATTATGACTACAATACCAGATGCTGGTAAATTTAATTATCAATGCAATGTGAACACATTTGAACTGAAAATTGTCCATTATGCGCTAACACTGCAATCCAAGCTGGAACATCTGGTGTAGGGCTGAGTATCATTAAGAAGTGGCTGATATGATACCTCAACATAGGCCATGATACTATTCATATCTTCATACAGTGCACATTTAATTCGATTCGATATATTTCAAATCGATTTGATATTGTTCAACAAAAAGAAAGGCTAAATCATGGCTGTGAGAGTAAAAGTTTTGTTAAACCACTTCTTGTACAAAGTTGAAACATGAAACATGCCCATTTTAATCATCACAAAAGTGAAAATGACAAATGTGTTGCATAAACAAATTTTCTTCCTCTAAACAAGCAACAAAACTGTCGCGCTGTAACAAAATAGTTTAGTAAAATATACCAAAACATCCTCTTGGTGATATATCAATACAGCAGCCCGTGATAACAATACTGTATCATCACATTAAACTATACAATATATCGCTTTTTTGATATTTTGCATACCCATAATCTGGTGTGAGAGCTACAATAATAGAATGAACCAAACCATCACAGTTTGTCAGACTTGCTCAAATCCTCATTGCTGTTTTGGAAGCTAAATAAAACACTGGATTGTGTGTCTTTCCTTTACCACCCACTAACAGCTTCCATACAGAGTATTATTAAAAATAATTTATGGGATTCGCCCAGCTCATCAGTGGTAATAATGTTATAGGTATAATAAGGGTATAATTATATTGAATGACTTAATCTGGGTTCTAATTACAACATGGAAAGCAACAACAGAAGAGCTTTTTACATGGATTATTCTTCTTGTATCTCACTGCTTTTGTGATCTGCCCCGAGGCATTGGCGACATAGTCTTCAGTCGCACACACAGTGGCCTCTATATTATTTATCATTTCCCCCTGCTCCTCAACCAGCAATGCCATTTGGAAAAACAATTCATGTATATCCCGTATGCGACTCTCCAGCTCCAGTAACTCCTTATGTCTGTGCTCGATCTCGTTCAGGGCCGATCTCGCGCTCCGCCCCTCTAACAGAAGATTATCCGAAAACACGTTCCACTTCCCAGTCTCGATCATCTCGTCTATCTGCTCCCTGGTCACCTCTTTGCCCATGATCTCTGCTTGCCGCTGTATTCGTGTTTTGCAGTTCTCCCTTTGGGCCATCTCGGCTTCGTTGTACTCAGACATGGCCTCGTGGAAATCTCTGGTTAGAGACATGTACTGAGATCTCACCATTCGAACCACAGCTGAAGTTGGGCCATGTTGCTCTTCCAGTTTTTTGCTCAACTTCCCCAAATTTTCCAGGCGTTTATAGATGGCTTCCCCCCTCGCTTTGATATCTTTTCCTAAAGCGTTGGAGTCTCGTTTGATGCTGCTGATTCGCCGCACCGAAGTCAGGAATCTGGTATTTTGTTTTCCCAGGCGCTTGACATCCATTTTGAGAAGGAACATCTCTTTCCTCATGGCTTGGGCCTCCTTGTAGATGCCGTCCATGACGTCCTCTCCCTGGAAGACCACGGCGTGCTGCTGCAGTGGGACCTCATCAGGATCCTCACTGTTTGACTCAGGTCCTTCTGGAGACCTGGGCTCCTCTTCCTCCAACTTTAGACTCTGCAGTTCCGTCAGTCGGTCCTTCATTTTACCTGACAAATAAATAAATTCATAAAAATACGTGCACTGTCTAACTTTTCCACATTCTTGTCACCATGGAGATGTTCCACAGCATAATATAGCACTATTTTTTTTAATCTCCTTGGGGACAAGCAGGTGACTCCCCAGGCCAAGTAACAAATCTATGTCTTTCACCATTCACTGTTTTTGAATGTGCTGTATATTAAGTTTTGTGTTACACTGTTTAATATTTCTTGCAAAAAATAGCATGGAGACAGTCAGAACCTCCACCAGAAAAGATACACTGTGCTTTGATCTATTAATGTCATTCTCTGTAAAACCTGGGTGTGGTTTGCTTTCTCAGATTAATGATTAAATTTATTTGCACTTTTAGATATTTTTCTTTCTTGAAAGCAGGAAATATTTCAATGAGAGTAGAGTTGCTTTTGTTTGCCTCTTCATCAGAAAAGATCAAACAAACACTTAAAAGGTTGGCAATACTGAAAAGTCCCATTGTAAATATTTGAGGAGCCTGTTAATTACTACTTCTGGGGCTCCAACTTCAGTAGTCCAGCAGACTAGTAGAAGTAGTACTTTTGTAGTACTTGAGAAATCTTTGCATGGGTGTTGCCATCATTTGACCATTTATGATTTGTCCAGCTTGGGCCATGTATTGTATAAGTATATGAAGTATATGTATAAGTAAATGGAGGTACAAAATGAAATAGGCAGTTCAACTACTCATTATTCACAATAATTAACTAAAGGGCGTCAGTTTACACAGCGATGATTCAACGTGGTGCATTTGTATTTACAGGAGGAAACCAGTTACTATTTACATTTTAAACAACGAACAACGAAACGTCATTTTCTAGTTTTCATTTAAATAAAAAAAATATAAATATATCTTAGCTTACCTTATTCGTACTCAACCCTCCAAAGAATCTTCACACACAGAAAAAGACATTTCCTCTTTCAGGGGTTGTATCACCGTATTTCAACATGCAGTGTCAACCCGCACATCGCCCGCTGTGCGCACCGGACGTCTCCGTGCGCTCTCGCTTCTGCTCCACGCTCACAGATGCAGCAGGTACAACGCGGAAGATCACGCCTTCCTCCCACAGCAAGAGCGCATCTGAAACTACCGTGTGAAGTATTCAACACGAGAGATTATTGAGAAGGAGGAAACCCAACCAAGCGCCGTTTTTATTCGATAGCTTTTGTGTGCGTAAAGTTGCGCAAAAGGGCGCAGGTGTGTCTGGCATTTAAGCTCCCACTCGGTGGTCACGGTGCCAGTAAAGTGTAACAATTTGAGCTGTAATTAATGTAAAACCAGGACGCACATAGTTGTAGTGGGTTATGTGCCAGATCATTGAATGTCTTATCTGTGTTGCCCCAGACCGTTCAAAACATTGATAATCTTGAGTTTGTTCAAGGTGGAATAAATGTTTAGATTTTAATTGTAGATGGGACCCAAACCTCATCAGCACGTGTCTGTTTCTACCACAGTCACATTCTGTCAGGACCATAGACTGCATGGAGTATGGACATATCTTTATGAGCCCAACTCAACCACTTACCCCCTAATCTCCCAAACTATACGCAACTGCTCCTTGTGTCCTGGATTTATATCCTTATGACTCAACCCTTCCTTATTACAATAACTTAAGCTTCTCAGCTAAAAAACTGTAACACCCTGGAAACACAAGCTTCGGGGTGAGCAGCATGTCCCATTTACACATTCTGTCTCATTTAGGTTTGATTTGCCCTGCTTCTTTTTGCACTTTATTTAAATGTTGTAATAGCTTGTTTAGCATGTAAAACTGGACTTCCTTTTAGGTCATGGATGTCATGTTGAATTTGAAGTAGGATTATTCTGCCCTGGGAACTGGGTGACCTCCATGGACTTGAATGGACCTTTTGGGGGTGAAACAAGTAGTCTCTCATGTCTTGGAGAAGAAAACATTCATTTATCGCTACCTTTGTCACTCTTTGTCATGACATTCTTTTATAATTGAGGTATATTGTGGAATTTGTGGAATATAATAGTCAAAGAAACAACATTTCCTCCTAGCCAAATAAGATCTGGTCTATTTTTGGCTAAAAGGTTATGTGTTGTGGCTATAAAGGAAAAATGCTGTCAACTCATTTCATTATGATTCAGTTTTATAGCAAACAAACAAACAAACAAACAAACAAACAAATGAGTTAGTGCACTTAAGTACAGATCCTGCACATCCTGTGATATAAGGGTACCTGGCAAAAGGGAGAAAATATCACTAAATAGCAAATGTTCCCCTTGAAGAGGAGGGTGTGAAGAGGGGGGAGTGCTTACTTTCTCTATGGGTAAAACCATTCCTCTCCTAACTTTCAATTAATTATTAAGTGAGCTACCAGTCCTGTACTTTATCTTGACATCTTAGGACTATAAGGTTTAGGGAAGTAAGTCATTGCTCTGGACACAACCAAATAGTTTAGCAATTGCGAGCTAGTGTGATGAAAATCTAACTCCAGTGTTGAGGTGAACAGAGGAGCAATGACCAACACTTTTTCACTGCAGATGAGCAATTTATACTGTATTTTGAATTTAGCCACTATATTGTATTGTATATATTTATAGCATCAAATACAACTAAGATCTATCCAGTAATAACTTTTTCCCCTACTATAGTACTTACAGTACTTTTTATTGCAAAATATAATGTGACATATATTCAAGATAAGTTCATAGGAAGAGCCCATTCGATAAAAAAGACCACAGTTTTGTGATAAGAAATGTGGATTTTTATCTGTAAAAAGAGAGTAGCTTGAACTTAGAGGTAGTTAAATGCAAATCTAAAGCTTCATAGTATATTTGTATATAGTATATTATAAATTCATAACTGTAAGATTTTAAAATGCAAGTCATCGTTCAGTCATGCCACAATGATTTTTACCCTCAGCTCTCATGCAATGCAAGACCTTAGCCTCTCATACATTTCACAAATGCATCTTGTGAGAATTATTCACAAGAATCAGACATATTTAAATTAAACCGTGGGCGAAGAGGAGGAAGTTGGTCTTATACTTGGTGTCAATGTGTCAATGGTTATTTCCACTAAGTTACAGATGAGTCAGTGCTTCACACTGCATGGGAAGAATCTGTGTGTTACTTTAATAGCAAACTCCTACAGTGATAAGTCATAATTCAAGTGTCTTTTAGGAAGTCATTCTATCTTAATTTCCATGACGATCCTCAGCAGCCTCTTCTCATAAACTGACCAATTCTGTCAAGAAGCAGGAGGATACTTGCTGTACTGCCTATGTTGTCC
The DNA here is from genome assembly GCA_000787155.1 of Scartelaos histophorus. NCBI lineage: Eukaryota > Metazoa > Chordata > Actinopteri > Gobiiformes > Gobiidae > Scartelaos > Scartelaos histophorus. The sequence continues at coordinate 11,945 of KN489478.1, forward strand.
AGAAGATGTCAGTATTTAAACAGTGTCTCCAACTTCGAATAAAGTTGTTTGATGCTGCACGTCAAATTTGCAGAAAATAAATAAAATAACTTTATTCTAACTTCATTGTGTCGTTCATCATAATACATGTTTTTGGAAATAAAATGTTCCCTTGACAGACACTTTCGATTTAATCAATTTGGTTTTGGTGTTTGAAGAGTCATTTAAAAGTGGAAAGCCCCATAGAGGAAAAGTACATGTATATGTACATATGTGTATCAGATGTAGACATAGATTAAAAAAATACATTAAGAGCCTATTCATAATTATAGAGAAACTCAGAGTCTCAGGATGAATTTATCTGAAATCATCTGGTTCAGAATCAGACCTTTTCTAGTGGCAGAGCCAACATGAACCAATCATGTGAATAATGCATTACTCAGAAATATGTTATCAGAAAAATGTTTCAAATAAGAATTAAAAGTTATCGGAAACCTTTCCTTCCCTTTTTATATCACAATCATTTGGAATAGGTTATATCGTTCTGCTCTGAGGCATTTGCACAACAACCGTGGTTAATATGATATTACTGCGAAATGTACAAGTACCACCTCCATTATTTCTACTATCACAACCAGTATTTCTCATTAATAAGAGAAATCAGGAAAGCTATAGATGATATACAGCACATGTTGAATATATTCAAAAAGAAGATTATTAGAAAAGCCAGACTCTAAGCCCAGAAAGTGTTTATAGTGAACGTGCCAGGAGCACATTCTTGCTTAACGAGTCCAAATCAGCTCGTCTCAGGAACAATGGAGCGCTCTGATCAAACTCAAACCAAACAACACAAGTCAGACCAGAGCAGGTCAAGGTTTACACTTATGTAAGACACTCAGAACAGTAGCACCCATCAGAATCACAAGTAGGAAATGAGTTCACAGAATAGCAGAAAAAAAAAAAAAAAAGTGATTTGGAAAATAAAAGTTCATAATGTTGCTCCCTCTGAGTCAGTGTTTGTCACTTGGTGAAACAGGTTTTCAAGTGCAATGCCCGTTCTTGTACAACAAATGACATATCCAGAGATATATTGTGACTGGACTATTTAGTGTGGGGAAAGTGTCTTGCACATGCACAACAACAGTGCCTGAATGAGCCATGAGGCATCTATCCTCTAAACAAACAACAAACTGCAACTTCAAAAACTTCAAAAACCTTGATGAGCACCTGTTTTTTGCAAACACACTCCCATTGTTTTATTCAACTGCCACTGCTTATCACCAAATTACATTCTGTCCTAACCCAAGAAGACTACTCAGATATGTGAATCTGATAAATAGCCAGGGCATTTTAAAAAGCAGAAAATAGACGATTGGACATGGTCCTATTTTCATGGCCCTGCAGATATAGTGTGATTTGACATGGTGCTGGTGCTAACCTACAGTGTGCCTACAGATACCCGCACGCGTGCCACAGACTGTAAAATAACATTTTCTAATCATAATTTATAGATCTCTCATCAGCTGTAGATCTACAGTGTCGTCATAAGTGTGCGTACATACTCAGATCTAATCTGGTAGTGAGTACTTGAGCACACATATGTACAGTGAAACTCAGAACCAGGTTTTTAATGGCTTCTTTATGCGTCTGTTACACTATAAATAAAATATAGTAGAGTGAAGGTTCAAGAGTTTGTAAGGACATTATAGGACATACATTTCTGACCAAACCAAAACTGTTGGGGTTGCTTTGGAAGCAGAGAAAACATCAGCTGTTTTGAGTTACCTAAAGTTGTGACTCAGATTAATTCAACTTGTTAGAGGCGAGCGGAGGTTCACATAACAGCCCCAGTGTCTGCATCTGAGCATCTGATCCAATTTGCATCAATGTCTGTCATGAGGTCGTCCTGTTTCTGAGGCAGCTCCAAGATCTCACGCTTCAAAGTGCCTCACTGTCCACCTGTTCTTAGCTTTACTTTGTATTTTACTTGGAAAATGTGAATTAGAGCAGTCAAATGTATAAACTTTCTTGTCCCATCTCAAGTACAGGTTTAAAACGGCCTAAACCATCAAAATCAGTAAGTTTGGTTTCCGAAGAAAAAGTTCCATAAAAAAGAAATAAGAAATAGAAATAAGTTTTGTAAGAACTACAAATTACTAGATAAATGTTAAAATGTTTACTTTTGCGTAATCTAATAATTGTTAATTAAGTTTGATTCTTTGACAAAAGTGCAAAGGCTACTGCTGTAATTTAATAATTTCTTATCTGAAATTGATCCAAAATAATTTAACAGTCTGCAGTTTAGTCTTTTGTTCTTCATTTTTTAATCTTTTTTAATCTTGATAAATCTAACTTGATAAGAATGTTAACTGAAAAAGTTTTTCTAAGAATTAAATGGAAGCTTTGAATGGAAAATCCACTCTAAATTGTTATACAACAAAACTTTTTTCTGCATATTTTGAAGAATGTGTTCTTATCTGTGTTGTCCCACAGAGTCATGCACTTTTGTAGTTAGATATTTGTTTTTTAATTATTGCTGACTTAAAATGGCTTTTTTCCAAAACCTAAATGGCTTTAGATTTTCAATGGCCGATGAAACTATTTTAGTGGATTTAAACAAAACCTACATGTGTAGGCAAACTGTGCTATTCTCAGGGAGAGTGTGAAGTCTGGATCGAGTTAACATTAAAAAGAGAAAAGAAAATGTGTCATGAACATCAGCTCCTGGTGTCTGCCTTTTCATGCACGTACCATGTACCATATACATTTGCATTGAAACAATTGAGGAAAAAGTTTTACCCATCTACAAACAAAGTTGAAGTCAGTATGTTTTCCATGGGGCTCACATTACACCCAGAGTTTTGGAACATGGTCTTTTTGCACTGTGATCTGTTATGTAAGACGTCTATCTGAGTCTGACAGAAACTGCCCTTTTAGTATAATTAACAGTATAAATGTTGTTGGTTTTATATTGGAAGTTTCCTCCAGGTTCACTGTGTGAATCATTACGTAATATCTCATGTCTCCATTCAAATGGACTTAATTCTACTTTGCTGCAGTGATTCGGGCCAATCAGGTGCTTCCCATTTTAATCCAATGATCACTTTGATTTGGGCTGAATGCTTGTATTTTACTAATAAACCTTCTGAACCTGTCCCAGACTGACAGTGGTTAGCAGCAAGATGGTCTCTGGTTTGAATCCTGGGTCTTGTGGTTCTTCTGTTCGGGCAGTACATGTTCTCCCTTGGTGTGAGGGTATACTGCCAAATACTGCTGCCGAATGGGACCACAAGATCTATACATGGATCATCAGGCCCTGCCCTGCAGTTGCCTGCTGCTCGAAGGCAGAAGTTACCCATCATGCTTATGGCATGGTGCCTGAGTGGCGAGCACTCATGCTTTTGTGGAGTTTGCAGGTTCTCCCAGTGTCTGGGTGGGTTTCCTCCGCACTCTGTTTTGTTTTATTTGATGCTTTTATGATTGCATAACAGTTCAGCTGGGTATTGAGAGGCTGGTATGAGTGCATGACCAAATCCTCTGTGAAGTTACTGAGTTTGATATCGTCCGTCATGAGTTGAGAGAAGGTGTGTCTCATATGACTCCAGGACACGGGATGTGCAGTGTCATGCTCTGAGAGGGGAAAGGCACGGCTCCATTCCCACAGTGCACTGCTGTAGACTGGTCACTGCCAGGTCACACTGGACAATGACATTAGTCCAGGCTGTTACACACATTTACACACATTACACACATTACCACTGTTAGTTGCATCTGGTTCTGTGCTTGTTATGAAGAAAAATAAATCAAAGGACACATTAGAATGACTGTGATTAGCTAAAGATCACACAGATGATGAACAGAATGTAAAGGACAAGAGCTGCATTGTGTTTACTGGTGTTTATGTGTCAATAATAATGAAAGTAGAGCTGATGCAGCCTGTCAGGAGCAGTGGGCACAACAGTGTAGCACCCAGGGACCTGTCTCCAGATCTTAAGCTCGGCTTGATCAAGACTTCCTTATCTGGAGCCCTTTACCTAACTAAGTCAAGCAAAGAGCCATTGTCCAGGTTGCCATAGAATTTAAGAATTCATGATGATGTTTAACATTCAGTTTTAGATTGAGAGTGGAAAACATGATGTTGCTGTGTTCTTAGGCAAGACACTTCAGAGTTCACTAGCACATAATAAGGAAGGATGTCTTTAGGGAATCTGTTGGTACTGGTAATCTGTCTGCACCATGCACTCATAGATTACATTTAACAGCTAGACTCAACCCCCCTCCTCTGCTTTACCTCTGGGTGGAGATTGTATCACTGAGATCTACAGCACAACAAGCACCAAACTGTTCAGAACAGGATAAGCTGCTATATTAAGTGTCCCTCCAACATGCGTGTCCCACAGCACAGTCCACAGAGATGCCAGTGCAGCTGCAGGAAGATCAGTTTCAGTGGATAACTGTCTGTTTATTTAAGGTATAGCAGGACCAAAATGTTAAATAAATAAATAAATAAATAATACATTTTTATAATCATAAGTAAAAATGTCCTCTAATCCTTGAGACTAATGAGCGAAGGTTGCAGTAGTCGCTTGAAGTAGAGTCACCAAAAACTCATGATGGAGTTAGTTGTTGCGGGCATGTCCCCAGAGGCTTTGTGTGTAACACAGGCTGAATAGTCTTAAAGAAACTAAACAAGTGTGAGTGGAAAGGGAAAAGTGGGCATCTCTGTGCATAGTGGCCCCTGCCCGGCCTTAATAGAGGAACTAAGTCAAACACTCTCTTAATTTTAATTAAGCCTAAATGTGTTGGAAATAATCTGTCATATATATTTAAACCAATAAGTTCCAATAAGTTTAGTAAATGTTTTAGATAAAGGTTAAAGGTTAGGTTATTTTTACATCCATAGACACATGAGCATGTAACTAGTAACCTGTGATAGCAGTTTTCTGTGAATTGAAGAAAAATGATTGCGACATCGATTCCTTTTGCTTTTGGAACAGTCATTTGAGGACATCACATGGGTTCCGCTGCGGCTCGGTGTGTTTGATGCAGTGGGAGAGGCGTGTCGGTCCCGTCCGGTCCGGGCGGTCCACTCTGCGCTCATAGACTTCATGTGATGCCCACAGCTGAGAGGAGGGAGCGACGGAGGCGTGGAACTAAAATAAACACTTTTCCCCAGCATCCAGGCTGCACCATTTGGCACCGGACTGCGTGCGGTAAGGTGCATGCTCGCTCACGGATACCTCTCACCGGAGAACTGCGGACCGGATCATGGGGGACGCACAGTCTGCGCAACGGGACGGGAGCGAGGCAGCGGCGGAGGAGCAGAGCGCAGTGGGAGATGGCCCGAGTGAAGAGAGCACGCAGGACAAGGTTTGGGAGAATTTATGTTGAAGAATAAATAAACCTGGTGATCAAAGTATGATTCCGCTAAACCAGTTTACTAATGTATTTGTTACTGACTTTTGGTTGTGGCTGCAAGTGGATGACAAGGATGGATATGGAGCCCTGTGCTGCGTATTTGGCTGTGGCTACTTTGCTTTTGTCAGGATACTGCAGGACTGAGCCAAGATTTAAGACTTAAAATGCAGCGATGGTTAAAAGGCAATTTCCCGTAGACAAGTAACATGCATCTACATTTTCTGCCATCCTATTTGTACTAATCTGTCTGGAGAAACAAAACCCTGTTACTGTCTAATGCCTGTAGCCTATACGAGTGTCTGAAAGATGCTGAGTTGGTCCAAAACTTAATTTGATAATACTGATGCAAGAAATGTCCTCCAGGCTATTGCGGCAAGGATGTTTACCTCTCAAATACAGTTTACTTTTATTGATTAGTCACCTTTATTGAGGCTTAAAAACACCAACTCCTGAATTTAAGTATTTTTTGAGGTTTAGTCCAACTTCATAGACAAGTTTATTGTTCCAATATGGAAGGGCTAGTGCCATGGAAGAGTCTGTGCACTTAACATGTGCATTTATAATATTGATTGACTGAGTGATTGATTGATGTCTGTTTAAGCTCATCTTGTCTTTTTGCAATATATGTTAAATAAACAAAGTGAAGCTTTATATAATACAAGTGTAGAAAAATGCATTATAATTGATGCATCAATCTTTCTGAGGATCAGATGAAAAATCATAACATAATTATAAGGACTAATATCACACAAAATCAATAACACAAATATTGTATTGCCAAATACTGTTTGAAATAGAAATGAAGCTACACACATTCAAATAACAACGGTCACCTTTCTACTTGTCATCTTGTGATATGTATAAAATGAACAATTCAGCAGGTATTGAATGTTGCTTGTAGTTGCAAACAGTTGTGTAATTACTTCACACATTGAAGTGAAAGAACAAATACATTTGCGTTCTTAATTAGTCTTAAGTGAGCGTGATTTATGTGGTCTGATAGGGCTTGTTTTACAATAGTTTGTGTTGAGTTTACAGAAAAACAACCAAGACAGTTGGAATAATGACCTTCCTTTCTTAGAGCAGACCCAGGGGGAGGATACAGTTTCTCTGCTCTCAGCATAAGGACATATTGATTATTTGTGGACTGTGTACGATCAGTAGTTGAAGCTCGTTCACTCACTTACCTGAGTTCTTATGGAGGCAAATGTGTGGAACTTGGAAATATAGCTCAACTCTCCAGTGAAAGTGAAGAGAAAGTTTGAATTCTTTCAGTTAGTTGTAATTATAAGTGCAAGTTCATTGTCTACAGGAAGACTACAAGAACTTTGTTTACTATTTCACCAGCATTTATCACATCTTTCACTACTACTATAGTTTTACAACATATTATATTGCAACTACCACTGCTTGTACTATTCCTACTACAAGTAGTACCCATATCGTTTTTCCACCAATATCCACATATATGTTAAAAAGGAACAAGTATATTTTTACCTAAAATATTGTCATAAAGTACGTTTAGTGCATAATCAAGGCACATGAAAAAAGGTTCTAAAATAGAAAAATGTATTATTATATTAACTTGAAAATGATCCAGCTCGACTATATTTTACACAAAATAGGACATTGGCTGTTTAATTGTATTCTGCCGACTTACAGTTCACAGCAATATAGAACCAATTATCCTATCAGGTAACACATGATGGAAAGACAATGGCGAGAAGATATCAAGTTCATTTTAAAATCACCCAAGACAAATATAGTGCTCTGTAAAAGATGAATGTGTGTCCAAGTTACATAATCTCTTTCCCATTAGCAGGTTCGGATTAATACGTGCTGAACTTTTGTCGTAGTGTTGTTTATTGAATTTGCCTGGTAAACTTAAGGGCTTTTTGCTCCCAATCCCAGCTCAGACCACATAATCAGGATTAAAGATCAGGGACACTAGTGGTGAACTTTGTGACTATACCTTTCTACAAACAGTGACTGAATATACAAGTATGTCTGCAGTAATAAATGGATAAGATTCAATTTTTCAAGTACTTATGTCGGAACAATACTTGCTTTGTAATTTTTATAATAGACTAAACACAACATAGTAATACAATATAAATGACTATATTGTATTCTGCGAAAAGTAAAAATTACATATTTTCCAAATTGTCTGATTATTTCAACATACATTATTAAAAATGTTTAATTTAAGATAAAAAAGTTTCAAAAAGGAGCGCTTCCTGGACCTCCAGAGTATAATACACAGTAGAAAAAACACAGTGGTGTCTTTGGGGAGTAAAAAATCCAAGGCACTCACCTGTTGAAATAAAAAAAATTAAATTACGATTTTTTTGCATCTTTATGTTTAATTTAATGTTGTTTTATCCCTTTTAAATACACTTAGCAATGTGCATTTTGTGTTTGCTTTCAGCTGACACAGAACAATGGACAGGTCTCAGAGCTAAATGGAAAACCAGATGGAACATTAGCGGATGTCAAGGATCAAATTGCTAAAGAAGGTTGGTAATCATCATTTTTATACCGCTTACTGATATATATCATGTACTTCACCTTTGCCATTCAATTTCTGGAAATCTTTTTTTAACAGTGGGCATTCTGAAGAAGAAAGAGACTTCGGTGACCAAATCTGCACCCGAAGAAGTCACAAATGTCCAAATTATTCAAGAGGAGTTACCAAAACCAAATGAAGAGGAAGCTATTGAAATAATCAATGTGGATGCCAAGCAAAATGACCTGAATGAAAGTTTTAGGAAGTTTTTCAGCAACATTGGGTTAAAATTGACAGTCAAAAAAGGAACAGGGGACCAAGCAGATGATGAAGCAGAAAAAGAGGGAATAGAAAAACAGGATGCTGTAGTGGAAACGGTCAGTGAGACTAAATATGAAGATATTGAACAAACTACAGACTTGAACACAATACAAGATAATGATTCAACCACCTGTCCTACTCTAACAGAAGGAACTTCAGATGATGTGGTGGCTGAAACAGTAGAAGAAAATATTACTGAAACAAAACAAATGGCCGATAATGGTAAAGGCCAAGAGGCTAATGTAACCATGGACGAACAAGATGGTAACCAAAAGCATAATGAAACGTTTGAGCAATCTTCAACTAACCAAGAAGAGGAGATTGTCTCACCAATTAAAAAGTTCTTCACAACTGGAATATTTGCGGGTCTAAAGAAAAAGAAGATAGAAGAGGAGGCAGAAGATAAAGAGCTGGTTGATATGAGCAAAAATGACACAGATGCAATAATGGATCAAAAAGAAATTGTGGAAGCTACTCCCACTGTTGAAGAACAAAAGGAGATTGAATGTAAAGCAGATGAAACACAAACAATGGAACCACCTGAAGTTGAAGAGAGAGGCAAATCTCCATCAACAGACCAGGACAGTGAATCAGAAGTGACAAGTTCGCAAGAAAAAATCCAATCGAGTCCATTCAAAAGATTGTTTTCTGGGACAACATTTAAAAGACGTTCAAAGAGACAAAAAGGAAGAAGATCGAGCGATAGCAAGCTGTCTGATTCCAGTGAGCACATTGAAAATCAAATTGTCGCATCAAGTGAAAAAGCAGAACAGCAAGATGTGGTTGTAGAGCCTCCCTCCTCACCTCTCCCTTCAACAACAGAACCAGAAGAAGAACTGAGTGCTTGGGAAGCATTTAAGAAACTAATGACACCTAAAAAGAGTTTGAAAAGGGCGTCAGTAAGCAGTGAAGAAGTTCAAGTGCAAGCTGAGGTGCCTGCAGAGGAGACAAAGCCAAATGAAGGGGAGCGAATGTCTGATCACAGCACAGAGGAGGGCCGGAAAAGAAAGGATTCATCTCATTCATGGGAAGCTGTATTGTGCGGATCAGGACGGCGGAGAAGTAGAAAAACATCAGACTCTGAAGATGAGCAAAAACAAGATGGTGGTGACGTGGAGAGTCCAAATGAGGCAGGAGATGTTAGGACCTCTACGCCCAAACAATCAGATAGTCCATCAGACAGCGAGAGCTCAACTTGGAAATCTTTTAAGAAACTCATGACACCAAAAAGAAAAGTTAAAGATGATGAGGAAAGTAAAGATATCGTGCAGTCAGACAGTGAAATAACACAAGAGGAGACATTGTTTTCCATAAAGAAACTACTTCCAGGTCGGAAAAAGAGGAAATCAGGGGACAAGCAGGATCAACTCTCCTCGGATGAAGGCGATCATAAGGAAGAGGTGGTTTCAGTGGAAGAAGACTCAGAAACCCCAGCTGTTGTTCCACTTTCAGAGTTTGACAAATCTGAGACAGAAGAGGCGGTAAAGACTGACATGGAAATCCAAGATAGTGACCTGGAATCTGAACAAGAACACATCCTTGAAATTCCCAAAACATTTGTGCAAGAAGTCCAAGAACACCAAGTCACTCCGATAATTCCTTTGAATCAGGATCAAGATGAACTCACAGAATTCAGCAAGTATCAACCTCTAAGTGACATCCCTGAAGAGGGTAACATCACCGAAACAGTAGCTACTTCTTTGATAGAGGACGTAGTTAAGGACGATACAATAGCAGAAGATATGGTAGAGTTAACATCAGAAGCTATTACTGCTCCAGAGCCTGTGGATATCACTATGGCAGATGAGACAGAGGAGCTAATGCTATCAGCTGCATCCCACTTAACAGAATCCTCAAAGACTTCTGGCAATGCAACACCTGTTCCTGTTGAATATGATGTTAAGGATACTGACGTTTTGCTTAAGGAGGTTGTTGAGACAATTTCAACAGCTACAAAAGCTGACATAATTTGTTCAGAAGGACCTACCTTAGAAAGAGTTGTTGGTTCAATCACACATGAAATCCTTGAAAGATCTGCCAATAAAGAACCGTGTGTATTGGAAATACATGCACAGTCTGATGCAGTGACTGCTGAAACAGCATTACAGGTCGACCAACTTAAAGATACTGATGTCAAAATTCCAGTTGCAGTCTTATCAGAAAGTTTGTCAGAATTCAAAGATGCTATTTCAACTCAATATGCATCTGAGGCTTCTAAAGTGGAATTTGAGTCTGCAAAAGTAGAAATTGATGAAGTTCACACTGCACAACAAAAAACAGCTGTAAAACAAGAAAGTGTAGATGATAGTGATTATATGATAGAATCCTTATCTGAGGTCCCAGAGTCTGTACAAATAGTATTTGATGAAAAAGTGGTCCAAGACATTTTGCCAGATGAGTGCCATGAAGGAGAATCAGAAGCAGTAAGAAAACAGTCTACTGAACTATTGTTTGAAGAAAAACTCGAAATAGATAACTTAGTGACAGAACAATCAGACATACAAGAAGATGCACAACTAATTACATCTGTGCCAGAGTTACCAAAATGTGAAGTGGATTCTATTGTGGACATAGACAAAGATGTGGTCATGCAAGAACATAAAGCATTGGTGGGGTCTGCTCAAATTGAGGCAACAAGCCAACTAGACCAACCAGAAGCTGAAGAGATAATAGATGTGCTATCAGAGGGCACTCCTGAGTTGGACATAGAAGTATCCAAAGAACCATCAAACGAACAAGCAGTGGAAGAACTTCAAGAAGTTACAGAGGCTTATGTGGAGGGTGAAATAGTTGCAGAAGATGGTTTTGAAATTGTCTACAAGCACGATGTAGAGGACATACAAGAATCTTCACTAGAAAACCAAAACCTGTCGGAAGATGTGACTGAAATGGGAGCAGTGCAAGAAGAAGAAACTATGCCAATGACTGATCTAGCAACTAAAGAAGAAATTATTAAAGATACAGCTACAGAGACAACTGAGCAAGAAGTTACTGGTGAGAATGAACAGGATGTAATAGAGGAACAGATTTCTGACATTACCGATGAAGCCAATAAGGAAGATGTTTTTATCACTGAGGCATCAACTGAGCAAGAAAGCAGAGAACAAATAGATGATGGAGTTCCAGAGGTTGAAGTTTCACAAAAGGAAGATGTCACCAATAAGTTGCTTGAAGAAACTTTTGAAGAGGAACTTGCACCTTCAACAGACCAAGAAATTGTGGAAAAAATCATTGAGGAAGTTTCTACAGAGGCAGTCCAACAAAATAACACTGGTGACTTGGAAGACAAACCACTCCCTGAAGCTGCTGCAGATGAGACCGATGAACATGTTGAAGAGCTTAAAACAACTGAAAGTCCACAAGAAATGTTTCCAGAACAAGAGGCAGATGTGTCCAATGGACTGGTCATTGTATCATCAACTGAACAATGTGAAACAATATCCCAACTTGATTATACTGTACATTTAAATGGGGACCAGTCAGAAGCTAAACCATCAGAAGCCCAAACAATGCAAGTGATGCAAGTGGACCATAGCCATGAAGTTGCTGAAAACCTTAAAGCCTTACCTGCTGAGCATGTGTCATCAATTAATGAGGATTCTGGCATTGCCCAAGTACTTGAAGACACAGTTAATATTGAAGAAAGTTCAGAAATATTTTTATCTACTACAGAAGAACCACTACATGAAGCACATATTGGTGAAATAGAGGCTAATTTTGAGGGACAATTTGAAGGAGAGATACCATGTCCAGTGACAGAGGTTGCTGAAGTTGAGCATGCGGCACTGCAAGAGGAAAGCACAGCGAAACTACAACAAGTGACTGCAACAATGCCAGACCTTATGATCCAAAAGAGTATTGAAGACAGCGAAAAGATTGCTGAAGAAACCTCTATACCATGTGTGAATAATGTAGAGGTCCTTACTGTGCCTGAACAACACGTACAGTTTGCTGAGGTTGAGGAGGTTGGTATTCAAGGAGAAAAGGAAGAACAAATTGAACCCTTGGAGACCACAAATGTGGATGTACAGCACATGTTGGTGGCACAACAGACTACATGCACTTCAAAAGATGTTGCATCACACATGCCTGATGCATCCACTGAAACAATAACAACGATACATGAACCAGCTTTTGGCCTGGTTGTAAGTGAGCATGAAGAAAAAGAAGCCATTGAAACAACAACACCCTTGGAAGTAAATAACACACCTCAAGTGGCACACAAAGGGGCAACTGTTGTTCTAATGCATGTACCAGGATTAGAATTTGAAGATAATCATCAAGTCCAAGTACGGGTGGTCAATGTGGACATCCAGTCTGCAGAGACAAGAGTGGATACTGCCCTGGAAATTGGTGTTCAAGAGGACAAAGAAGTTGTGGATTCTTGCTATGAAACAGTTGAAAGAGTGGACAGTTATTCAGCTACCTCAAATATCGAACAAGAGATACTGAGTGAAAAGGACAAGGTGGCTATTCAAGAAGTTGTTCAACATGTAAAAGAGTTGGTCCCTGAATCAGAGGAGGAACCAGAAGATAAAGGACTACCAGTTGATTTAGTTGAGTGTAAATCAAGGGAAGACCTGAAAATGATTGCGTCGCATGATGAGAATGCTGATGTTATACAAGGCTCCGTAGTGACAACTAACGAGCAAGAGTTTACCAAAATGGATGACGATGACAAAAATGTTCAAAAACAACCATCTGTCCAAAACCAGATTTCAACTCCAGATAACACAGCAGTTGCAGTGCCTCAGAATACAGGAGTCATCTCATCTGTTGGCAACGTCGAAGCCCCATCAAGTCTTTCTTTAGAGTTCAAGCTGAATATACAATTTGGACAGAGTAGAGCACCAACATTACCATCACCACCCACTCAATTCACAACTGAACCGACTATATCCAGCCCACCACAATCACCAGCAACAGTGCCCCCTGTCAGCAGAAATGAGTTTACAAAAAACACAGAGATGTCTGAAGTTGGGGTCCAAGTGGTAGAGGAAGAAACCAAGGAGGAAAATGATGCACAAAAATCTGAAATTTTGATGTCAGAGGTGGCAGTCCAAGCCACTGAGACAATTGAAGAGAAAGATATAAAGGAGACACTTAAAAATGAAGAGTCAATGGATGTTGGAATACAGTGTGCTGAAATGGAAGAACTAATTGAAGACATAACAGCTATCGAGATTACCCAAAACAAAACTGTTTTGATGGATGTCAGCACCCAGTCCACAGAAATATCTGAGCAAAATGAAGAAGTAAAAACAGACGAAATTGCACTGGCTGACAACCAAACAGTGTTGGTAGATGCTGGTATCCAATCCACACAGCAAGAAGAGATCTATGAGAATGTTAAAACAACTGAAGAGGAGCTTTCTATCATACAAAGAGCTGAAACACTGCAACCAGAACAAGACACTGAGGAAAAAACAGTTGTACTAACTGAGCTGGTTGTTCTTCAAGTTTCTCAGTATCACAGCAAACAAACAGAAGATGAAGATGAGAACCTAGATGTATGGATGGATGCAGAAGAAGATATCGATGATCAAGAACAAGCAACAACAATGCCCCTATGTGAGATTGAGGAATCTTTTGAAAGTCAACCAGATTATTTCCAAGAAACACAAACTGATTTTGAACAAAGTCTAGAAACGATAAAGAAAATTGGTCTCAAGTGTGACATTGACAGTGAAGGAGAAGATTTTGCAGTTGCACTTGAAGATCCCCAAATTGAAACAGCAGTTGCTACAACTGAATGGGATTAAATCAAATATCAACAGGCAAGTCACATTTGTTTTTTTATACATATGTGTGTGTGTGTGTGTGTGTGTGTGTGTGTGTGTGTGTGTGTGTGTGCGCGTGTGTGCGTGTGTGTGTCTGTGTATGTGTGTATGTGTGTATGTATGTGCGTATGTATATAAAATCCACAAACTGATTAAACACTGTTTTTTTTTTTTTTTCAGGTTGGAGAATCACCAAGGAAAACATTCACTTTAACAGTGAAGCCTTAAAACCTGGAAGACACACAATGGGAATCAACCAATCAACTCTGATGATCACTGTGGCTCAGAATGCAGCTTCTTTGCTATCTTGCACGTTACACATACAGTCCCAATTCTGAAGGCGATGAAAATGCCAGTGTCCAAAATTAAATCTTTACTCACAAATGTAATCTATCAAAGTTAATTATGTGGCAAATCAAAATTAGCTTCGACAAGAGCTTGTCTGGACAGAAGTACGCACTGAATATGTCAGTGTAAGAGACAGTTGCCTTGAATTTTAGTTATGTTACTTATAATAAGCAATGGTTATGCATTTATAAGATTTTAATCAGAAAAGTTAACAGGAAAAAGCTCTCAGGGGGAAAAAAGTTTGACACTGTACTTCACCCTTTATGCTGTGGCCTCCTTTTTATTATTATTATTTAACTGCTTTTGCATAGAAAAATGCACCAATAGTGCAGTCTTCCAGGCACTTTGTGGATAAATTTATTTTACAGAAACTACGCAAACACATTAAATATGCTTTACATTATGGCCAGTGACCACAAACCTTTACCATTATTATACGTCTAACTCTTTCAGATCATTTATCTCTTGTGCTCGTTCATTTTTCTTTTGCTTTTTACCTTTCGTTAATACATTAAAATATCACTATATGAACTTAACTGTGCATCCTGTGAACATTGTGTCAGTGGTCATAATGTAATGCCTAACTGGTATAAATCTGTATTTCTTAACATAATTATGTATTCTTGCAATGACTACATTTGTAGATAACTAATATTATACCTGTCGATAGAGAATTGTAAACACGGTACAATATTCAAAATACACTGAAGTACACTACTGTATATGTAAATGTACATTACTGCTTTGCTGCATATTCTAAAATGCACCTTTTGCTCTTAAGGCCTTTTCTACATTTTTAACCAGTTGCCAGTATATATAATAAAATATACTATATATGCAGAATCTATTGTAACCACAGAATATTTACAAAGCCTTAACAAAAACAAATATTATGCTTTGTTTTGTATAGTTCAATACTGGGTCAAGGTCATCAAGAGCATTTTATGAAAAACTAAAATATGCAGAACAAGCCTTACTTCATATGACAAAGGTTTATTGATGAAATGTTTTTCTTTCAATAAATGACATATTGTAATATGGTCTGAATTTGTGAGTTTTTTATCAGTACAGACAGCAGTGGGCACAGTACTTTGTGAATGCCAGATTTCCAAAAAAGATTAACAGATTCAAGCATAAAATGAACGGCTGTAAAAATATTCACTAATAAATTCACATACTCTTGAATAGATTATGGGTAGGTGTATTATAGCAAAAAACAATATCTTATTTTTCTTTCTCTTGTTTTTACAGTCCCCCTGACTATCATGTTTTATTAAAAAAATAAAAGTATATTTGAGCACTTATACTGAACAAAATGAACAGTAACAGTTCATATATTTACTTTAAAAGTTGTTCCCATCCACAACTTTGCAGCATTCTTCACTTGGGCAAGTGATTTTCAGAAAATCATACGCACCAGTTCAAACATCACCTGAAAAATAAAGCACATTTTCAATACACTGTGTGCATAGTTATTAGGCAACTTGTATTTATGAGGATTCATTTTATTATTGAACAACTACAGTGAATCCAAATGGTGAATCCAAACAACAAACCTGAATATTTAAGTAAAAGTGTGCACAATTACTGGGCAACTAACTATAAATGTGCAGAATTATTACCAAACTTAATGAAAAATGAACATTTTCCATTTTCAGTTGTTTATTTTCCTCTGTCAGAATAGTAAACAACTCTCTGACATTAAAAAAATGAATAAAAAAAAAATCAGTGGCCAACGTAGCCTCCCTTCTCAATAATGGTTAGAAACCTTCCATTCATGGAATGTATCAGTTTCTCAATCTGCTGATGACAACTTTTTCTCCAGCAGCAACCACAGGCTCGCAGACATTGTTCTGAGAGGTGAACCGTTTTCCTTCACTGTAAATCTCCTGTTTAAGAAGGGCCCATCAGTAGGGTTTAGGCCACTGAGGAGGAGGCCATTATCCTGCAGAAAAATCATGGTCCTTCTGAAAGATGAGTTTTTCCTGTACCACTGCTTGAAAAAATGTCTTCTAAAAACTAGCAGTAGGTTTTGAAGTTCATTTTGAGTCCATCTTCAACAACAAAATGTCCAACATACTCTTCTTTAATAATACCAGCCCATAACAGTCCTCCACCTCACTTGTGTCTGAGTTGAAGTGGATCTCTGCGCCCATTACTGATCCAGCCACAGGTTCATCCATCTTGTCCGTCAAGAGCCACTATCATTTTATCAGTCCATAAAACCTTTGAAAAATCTGTCTTCAGACATTTCTTGGCCCCATCTTGATGTTTCAAGCTTATGTTTTTTGTTTGTGGATGGGTTTTAGCCTTCCTTACCTTGGTCAGGTCTCTGATCACTGAACATTTTGCACTACTTGTACAAGTTTTGACTTTTCAGAGTCATTTAAATCTATTTTTGGCCCATTTTGCCAGAGAAAAAGAGGCTGCCTAACAATTGTGTCCACCTTGATAATAGGCATTGACTTCCTTAGGCCTCACCCTCTATCGTTAGACATACACAATACACATCACCATATATACTTAAATCCAATAAGCATTCAAGTTTATACAGCTTGGAGTTTGAGAATATGCATATAAATCTTGATATGGTCAAAATACCCACTTGCCCCAGTGTATGTATTTGGATTCTGTGTGATAGAGTGAAATTGTACCTCAATGGTAATGAGAATGACTATCATCCACTCCAGTCTTAAGCTGTGCTTCTCACTCAAGTGGCTCCTCATTAGATCAGTCAACTGGGTGCAGTGCTCCAGCTTCTCATTCACCACCTGCAACAGCAAACCAATGTGGGACAACAAAAAAGACGTAGAGGAACATATATATATATTTTGATGGGCTAAACCGTTATCAGAGCAACAGACCAAGAATTTGCAGGACCAACCAGTCCCTTCTACATCTGGAATTGAACCTCAGAGTGTAAAAAAACTCTGTCCTCATTTGGGACAGTCCAACCACTGCCACTAATTTATAGCTTGTGTCTCTCAAAGGTGGAAGAGATCTCCCCTTGTATCACTCAGAACAAAATACTTTTTTTTACTTGAAGTAATAAACAATTAAGTGCTTCAATTGTTGATTCTGCAGAAATCTGTGCAGTTCTTCAGTCCTCTGTGCAAACAAACATTTTTAACCTTAAGTGCCATGTTTGTTTTTTCTGGAACAGAGCAAGCGTCTCTCTGATGGATTAATTTGCCCTTTGACATCAGGAATACAGAATACAGCTCCAGTTCCATTCGTCTTTGCAAAGTTTTGTCAAAGCATGTGGCTGATCCGTAACATGACTTTTATATTTCAAAAAATTATTCATTCAAATAAAAATGAAGCCATATCATTTCAACAACAGTAACAACTTACATTAACTCTGCGATTGATACTGAGAAACTGGCAGGTTTTATCATAAAGCTTTTCCAAATTTTCTCTGTCCCAGTAGAAGTCAGGCGTCATGAGAAGGTCAGACCTCAAGTTTATACAGTGTCTGAAGTTAACAAAACAAAATAAAAAAACAGAATAATGTTGTTAATTACAACATATGTGTAAACAGGTGAAGATCAAAACTATACAAAAACAAGTGCTAAACCAGTGCAAGGATAAAACATGGTAGGGTAACCAAGGACAACAGAAATCAAAGGGAAAACTAACTACTTAACCATTAGCCCCGGCCCCTGGCCAAGAGTTATCTGAACTTAAATGCTCCATACGGACAATTGGATTGGACCATTACACACACAGGGATCTTAAGTAAATTGTCTAAATCTAATTATCCCCAGATGATCTTTCAGTAATAATTGGGAAGAGCAGGCTTTCAAGTTGTAAACCAAAATAGTTGGTATATAATTATGTTTTTAAGTGCTATTTAAAAAAAAAATTACCTGAGTGTGAAAAGTTCTCCTATCTTTCGCATAACTTCTGCAGAGGACAGCTTGACTCTTTTGCCAGACTTCAATGTCTGAAAGAAAGAAAAATAGGTCTACAGCCATAACTAATGTGCTTGAAGAACCCATCTCACATGCATGCCCTGCTCTCACAACATTACACACGATCAATTTTGTAGCTGCTGCAACCTCTTAGAGCTCACTGTACCTCCGGGATTGATTGAATTGACTCTACAAAGTTGTCCAAAGCCACCTCCCAAATGGCTAGCTTTACTGTAATGAAGACACAGCAATTATTGGTAAAGAATAAATAACTGTGCAATTTAACCATTTGTTTTATCTGTTTCTAAAGCTACTGACAAATTACAGTATTTAGAAGTTTGATATTTTTTGCAAACATTTGTCTTCCTTATTTGCTTTGTGTCAAGACGGATGGTATGACACATTTCATTGGAGTGGGTTGTAGCTACTGTCCTAGTTTATTCATATCATTGAAGAGATCTAACTGACTAATTTGACCAGTTAGATAAAAAATTACTCGTTTGGAACATTTTATTTCTCTGAACTGCTAAATAGCCCCAGATTACACAGATTTTTGCTAAATTTGATAATAAGTCAGCAGTAAACTTCTTAAGTGCTGATCCAAATGAATTCAATTTCAGTCCATTTAGCCAGAAACAGATCTTAAAGCAACAGAAACTACTTATTTGTGTGGAAACTTCATCATTATCCAAGTTGAATCATTAAATACTACAGTTCCCTGCTCAGTTGGTAGACTAGTACTTTTATGAGTTAACCTTTTGTGTTTAACTTGATCTTACCTGACAAGCATAGAGCATTTGAAAAGGCAAATTTCTCTAAAACAGCTTCTTGTTGTTCCATCTGGTCACTCAAAATAAAATTGCCACGCTCCAATTTAGTATTTCCCCTGGAGGAAGACCACATTTTACAAATTTTTACTGCAACTGTGAACAATGTGACAAAACAGTATCATTTTACATACTCTCCAAGAGTGTAGTTAATCTCTTCGTTCTCCCAGTGCACTAATGCCACTTCATAAGGCTGAATCTCATGACGCTCCAATACCCGCAGCACTCTTTTAAGCTAAAAAAGCAACAAAACATCACATTTTCATAGTATTGTTTATTTCTAATTCTTTGATGTGTAGTAAAGCATGAAAATTTCTTACTGTTTTATCCTCAACGTTCCAGAAGACAACAGAACCTTCTCTAAAATGGAGGATTTGACATGTCACTCAAAATGAATGCCTGGAATGTTCTTAGTTATCCCGTTAAATCTGTCCATCTAACATTCACACATCTGATTTGCAAGGTGGCTTAGTAGTCACCTGCTTGTCTCCATGGAGATAGATAAATTCAATGGCATTTCTGGAACATTCAGACATTATAAAAGCTTCTCTATGGAGACAAGCGGGGGTAGATCTAACAGAAAAGTTACATAGTACTTTTAAAAGTAGGTAAACTATAGATTTTACCTGAAGAAAAACATGAGTGCATTATCATCGGGTTTTGCAGCCATGTCAGTGCTTATAACCAGGACATTGGAGGCATCTGAAATAAAAAAAAACAAAAACAAGTGTAGTTCAAGAGTATATGCCAAAGGAGGTCAAAAGAAAGACCTTGGAAAAACCTGCTTTGAAGTAGAACTGTACCAGTGGTCTCACAACAATATCAACATTTTCTTCTTAGAACTAAATATTGTAAACAACTTTATGAACACAACATGACAAAAGATTGATTTACCTCCACTTCTCCATGTGTTTAAAGAAATTTGCTTGATGTCACTTTTAAATATTACTGTTTTCTTTTAAATTATTTTACCTCTTGGTAAATCAATCTCCTGAAAACCATTCCCAATTAAGTCATGGCAAAGTGTTGGTAAGTGGTATTGGTCAGCCGTTGCAAATGCTATACATTGCATCATATCCTAAAAAAAGAAACACATCTCAATTTGAATTCAATATAAAATGTTAATATATTAGCAAGTATCTATCTGCAGTTTACCTGGTCCTCTGTTTGTGAAGGCTGGTTGGATCTGGATGGTTGCTTGGTCCTTGGTCCTTTTGGAACTCTTTTGGCAGGGACTACAGCAGGTTTTATCGTAGATTTTAAAACCGTCTTTACAAGCTCAGGCGAGTAAAAGCGCCTTTGTTCACAGTGCCAGTTTGCAAATATCCCATGATGCATCAATAAAAAGTTAGTAGGACTGTGATTGACAGCTGTGGAGGGAAAAGTGTGCTGCATATGCCCTTGCTGGTGATCTGACTGTGAGTAAATAGTCCTTGACAATGTTTGTAAGTTGGAAAAAGTCCTATGTTTAGGTTCACATCTGTGAAGATGGTTAAAACAGGAAGAGGCAAACAAACAAAGAGGGGCTGATTTTGAGTGAAGGGGCCCCAGCTTGTTCCACAATGTCCGAAGCATTTTGAAGACAGGTTCAGACCAGAACAACTAAAACACATAGAGAAAAACTAAATTCAAAACATATTGGTACCTACTATATTGTCACTCATTGTTCGTCAATTCAATAATTCAATTAAATTCATTCAATAAACATGTAGTCTTGTTTAACTGTATCCAGGTGGTGTAGGATCAGTTTTTTTTTTCTTCATCAATAGACAATAAACAATAAACTAAAGGCCAGTACACTTCACCCAGTAGCCCGCTGAAACTAGGCCTTTGCTGAACTCTATTATACTCATTAAGAAATACAAAATAGTCCACTGTTAGTGGCCAAAAGCTGCTGGTAACATTGAGACAAATGTGACAGCTCAGTTTGTATGAGTCTTACCTGTAAAGATAGCGGTACTCGGCGCCACAAAATAGATACGTCTTACATTAAAACGCTGTTTATATTTTATCTTTTTGGTAAAGAAATAAACGCAAAAGAATGAGTGCAGGCATTTGTTTTTACAGCACAAGATACATGACAGGTCGAGGAGGCGCGTTTGTGATGACATCACTTCCGGTATAGTAAAGCTTCCCTGAGTTTAATTCCACAAGGCAATAAACAAGACATTTTACAAAAGCAAATATGTGTATTTCTTTATTCTATAATTTTATATTTTATTATAATTATACCCTTATAGTTGTTTTATTGTTTTATTCAGGATTATATATTTTTAAATGAGAATGTCAAATAAAACAGCTCTGCCAAAACTCGGGGCAAAAATATTTCCGTTTTTCCTGTCAGCGTGACTTTGGCATTTTTTAATGAAACCTAATTAATAATAAGTTTATATATAATTCGGATTTTTATGCTTTTATGCTTTTTTTAAATGTTCTTTAATATTTAATATATAATTTCTCTTTACGTTCGTAGTCTTCAAAATCATGAGATTACAGCGCCCTCTCTGGTGACTCCTGATAGAACTTGTGTTTGGTGTTGCTTGGAGACTTTACTAAAGCTGCAACTGTGCAGTTTAGTACACCTTCAACTATGGACCCACATGAAGAGGTAGATATGCTAAAAACAGGCTTTTCATTTGTATCCAATAAATGGGAAAAGTTAATTGTTACATTCTTTTCTACTCAAATTCCAGCACATGCATCTAAGAAGTAATGGTAAATGTTTTTCTGGTATGAACAGGGTGACCAGTGTAATGAGCGTGAGAGGCTGAGGATGAGAATAGCCCTTCTGGAGGCGAGTGTGAAGTCCTGTGAGTTGGATTGTAGATCCAGCAAAGAGGCAATCCACAGGCTCATGTCAGAGCTGGACCAGGAGAGGAAGAAGACAGCCAACTCTGCAGCAGCCCTGGACTCACTTAAAGTGGTATACAAAATATAGTAATGAGACTTTTTATCACTAAAGTAAGCCAACAACTGAGAGGCACCATGTATTGTAGAATACAGTTGCAATAGCCTGTCAAATTTTGTTATGAAATCAGTGGTGCAAGCCTGTTACTATGGTCAGCAGTGCAGTCTATGAAGTTACTTAGGTAATACATGAGCATAACAATGGCATTGCTAAGTTTGGGGTTGACTTTGAATATCACTCTTTCATTTTACTAGTTTGTTGCCTACTTCGTACTATATTTAAATTAATTTCTTTCAAATTTTCAAGGCTTTCACATTTCTTTATCTTTGCTTTGCTGATATCATTGTCCTAAACCACCAATGCTTTTTGATCTTTAGGAATATGATGGCCTGTTATCTGGAAAGCGAAGCACTGAATCAGAAAAGCAGATTTTGCTAGAACAGTTAGAAGCTGGTAAAAGAGTGATCAATGCCGCCCGGAAGGAGTCCCAGTGTCTGGAGAAACAGGTGCAGGAGCTGGAGAGAAAGCTCCACATCAGCCAGTCAGAGACAGACGCTGCTCAGAGACGACTGCACTCATTTTTAAATAAAGTAATAAAAGTTCTGCAGAGGGGCTCAACAAACACACTCCTGTCCACAGAGAATGATATGGGAATGAACATGGAAGAGGTCTGCAATAAGGTAATAAGTGATTTTTTATTTTATTTTTTTTAAATATCACACTCTTTATTAAAGTTGTACCATGGAACTTTTCTGATGGAGGGTCTGCCATCTGCTGGGTGGAATTCTCCACAGTATGGCATTAAGCTTATCTGTCTTGCATTTATTTTATTATGGATATTTTATGGCTTAGAAATACAACTTTTCTAAATGTAAATGGGGTCGTTTCACCACAGATCTGACTCGTGGCCTGGTGGTGCTATCTCCTTGTCTCCATGGAAACATAGTCAAATGCCATTCCAGGTCAAGCAATAACATCTGCATGGAGGCAATCAGAAAACAGTACCCTTAAATAAATCATAGGAAATAAAATAATCCACAACCGTAACATTTCCTTGCAGCCCTGCTTTTTATTTTTATTGTTAAATGTGTCTCTCCAAAACTGTACATTTCCTGATGAAATCTAACCCAAAAGCTTTTACCACTCACTTGAGTGACTTGAAATGACTTGAAATTATATTTTTCTTTCCTCTCAGACCGTTTCAGACATGGAGACAAGACTGTCCCAAGTGTCTGCAGAGCTCAGTGAACAGTCTGAGCTCCATCACGGCACTCTGCAGAGGGCTAATATGGCCGAAAACCAGGTTCAGGACCTGAGAGAGCGACTGCACAGACTGGAGACCGAGCTACTGACAGTGGACACACACCGGGATGGACTACGGCAGGACAAACTACAGGTAAATATATCATCAAAAATATAATTCAATTCATGTAGTAAATTAATATCCATTTGTTTTTTGTAGTATGAAGAGTTCCTGGAGAAGCTCTCAGAAGTCTTGAAGGTGGAACCTATTGCTCTGGATGTGGGCTTTGATATGAGACTCAAGTTAATACTGTCCAGAGTCGAGCAGCTGATGAGACAAGAGGACTCCGCTTTAATTGAGAGCAAGTCCCTCACCTACAGCCTACAGAGGAAGGTAATTAGGACAGGAGGTATTTGTGCTTAGCTTAAATATATGTCAGGTTTGTTATGTAACCTGAATGTAGAAGATAAAACAATGTGTCTTTATGAGAATGTCATTTGTGATTAAATAGAATAGGTTCTACTAGTAAATGCCTCCTGTTCAAGGTTTTCACATTTCTTTATCTTTATCTTATCTTGACTGTATAGCTACTTATTTTATAAACCTGGTGATATTGATAGCATCCTCCTGAGACTCAAACAGCAATCTTTCTTATTCAATCCTTAATTTACCAGCAAAAACATAAGGATAGAAATATGTAAATGTCATGTTTTTAGCCAACTTGCCATAACTTTTAAATAAATCTGTTTTTAAATACATTCTTCTTTAAATACATCTGTTGCAGCTCGTTTTCCCCTTGACCTAAATGTCTAAAAAATGCTTCCTTTTGCCTTGTAGTTAAAATGTCAGAAGGACCAGTTGGAGAGCAGAAATTTGCACATCCAACTTTTGAGGAAGAAAGTTCTGGAGCTGGAGGAGGAGAGGAAGAGCAGGACTGCGCTGGCCATTCAGGGACAGGATGCTCAGGTTGAGAACAAACGACTACAAAAGAAAGTGGAGAGACTTCAGTCGGAGCTCCGAGCCACGAGAGTGTCCACCACCGAGCTGAAGGCCCAGCTGAGCCACACCCATGAGCTGAAGGTACAGGGCACAGGAGTACGGCCAGGCTCCAGCTCCAGAGGACTATACACTGCATAGAGACATATGTAGAGCCACTATAACAGGCCTAATAAGCAGTCTGATACAAAACAAGCTAACATGCATATAACATGCATTCATAATCCTGTTATTCATGTGTAGGGCTGCAACTACACTAACTGGAATAACTGTCTCTATGAAATCAGAATGTAAATATCCAGTAAATAATCTCTGCTTCATAACCTAAAAATCTCAATATTAAATATAAGTTATTATTTGATTATCTAAGAGATAGATTAAAAGTAATTGTTGCAGTTATATACATCTTTCCCATTGCACTATACTTCACAAAGAACACACCTCTGAGGGGAACTTTGATTGTCTAATAATGGCTATAAGTAATCTGCTTTGAGCTAAAGTAAAATAAAAACACAAAATATGGTGTCTGTTGTATCTGATGGATTAAGTTAAAAGTGATGGAGCAGAACCAGACAGTGCAGGAGCAGAAGAAGAAACTGGACCAGCTGGAAGAGAGAAAGGTCAAAGTGGAGAAGAAACTGACCTCTGTGACCTCTGACCTGGAAGTAAAAGACAGGAGGACTAAGGAGGACCAACAAGAGCTCAGCATTCTGAGACAGAGCGTGAAGCTGCTGTCAGAGAAGGAGAGAGAGGTAACAAGGGGGTAACCACAACTGAAATGCAAATGAAAATAATACAATTTGAATATGGTAGTTAGTTTAGATTATCTTGGTTATTTAAAATTACACTGTCCTATTGCTTCTTTGTATGTAATAAACAGCTATTATATTATGATTTGATTATTTCATTTATACATGTGTCTCTTCTCTCAATAGTTGGCAGATTTTCGTGCAGATGTTTCCCACATGCTCGGTTTGGACACCTCTTTTGGGGATGTGTCCAATCATGAAGTCCTCCAACTCCTGGACACTTCCCTTTGTCATCACCATCGCCATCACCACCACCTACATCCCTGTGATGGGAGACCTTGGCTCTGTCCTGCTCACCAACAGAGGGCGCCCCAAAACCAGCATCGCCCTGGATCTTCAATAGATTTGTCTACAGCAAGATCACAGAGTCTGAATGACTCTGGAATCATGTTCAAATAGCACATTTCAGTAACTTTGCCTTATTGTCCTGGCCATTTAAAATAAACATGGTTTGATCTTTAAATTGTTAAATTGTTAGTTGATAATTTTACCAAGTAATTTAAGAAAATGTATATTCAAAAATATTTGAAAAAATAAACTTCCCTCTTGCTCTATTCAGTTTATGGCAACTATCACTTCTAATGGCATAGTATTTAGCCATAGTATTTAAGTATTTGCACTGCAACTGTAAATGTTCAGTTCATACATTCAAAACCATTTCATACATCTACAATACTTGAACCTTCACTTAAATTGTCATGATAATTTCTGATTTTTGCTATGGGGCTACTTTATTTGTAGACTGTAATAATAGAAAAAGGAGTACATTACCTCAAGACAGTAGTATGAAGAATGAGTGAAATAATAAGCCAGGTATCAAAATAAGGATTTGGCATTCATTGTTTCTGTTCGCATGTACATACAGTTACATTATATACTTTTTCATTATATACAGGGTATAATATTGCCATACGTTTCATCAACAGTCATACAAAATATACAATACTTCTATATGTTATAATCTCACAGTCATATTTCATGTTAAAAAATAAAATGTACAAACTTCATGAATGACTGCCATTTCATGATTAGTTTCATGAGTTAAAAATGGACACAGACAGTGAAGAAAGTGATTAAAAAGCAACCCGTGTGACTGACTGCATGCCAAAATACAGGTACAAAAATAAATGCAATGTAAGGTATATTCAATGTTTCTGTACAAATCTCAGTAACAAGCAGAGTCACAGGCTATAGCAGTTCAAACTTTGGTGCTACTCCATTTGAAGACATAGAACATTCAAGACAGTTGAAGTTAATGGGAAGAGACGTTTGGTTTGTTAAGAAAACACATTGTATAAACATAGCAGTAGTTGGATTAAGGTTGCACAATATATTGCAAAAAGTTTGGTATGTGTCAAAACTGCATGCAGGCTAAACATTTGAATTTGTAGAAACAAAACAGAAAAGGTTTGAGATTGATTCACGTAGTCAGACACGAATGAATTCTTTCCAATTCCACATTATATAGGCACTATTTTATGATTTAGCAAGTCATTTTATAAGATTTTTACAGACGCAAAAGATTAATTAAGTTTAAAATATAGGGATGCACTAAGGAGCAAACACAGCACTTCAGATTGGTCAAAAAGAAAATAATAACCAGTAAAAAATATGACGAAAATGGTCATTTTGCATGTTTTGACATATTGTGCAGCCCTAATTCTTCAGCACAGCATAATTTGTAGGTGAACAAATGGGAAATACTTCCAACATTAAAGGGAATTTCAACATGATTGGAGCAGAGAATACTGAAGTATGTATTCAGTCTATACTGGTGGTGGGCCGTTTCTGTAGCTGAGCATTGGGTAAAGTGAATGAGCAAAATTATTGGACTGGGCACAGTACTCCTCCTCCGTCATGGGCAGCATGAAGGCCAACAGCACTAACAGCAGCAGGATGACCTGGAACGGCAGCGCCACCCACAGGACGCGCCTCATGAACGACCTCTGACCCCAGGAAGTAGATTCAGAGGAGTCAGAAAGGGAGGAAGCGGACCCAGCGCCGTGATACCTGCTTGACGAAAACGAGCCATAGATTACACTTAGCCACAACTAAACGAGGCAATTTGCTAAAAATATGAAAGAATAGTGCATATTTAATTACGTAATATTAAACAATTAAAAGACAATTTGACAATTTTTAATAGTTTTTTTTTTCAAACATATTGTTATATATTACTCCCACAGAAAAATTAGCACAAGAATTGGGTCAGAAAGACACTGACAAAAATAACCTAAGAAATACATAATTTTTTAAGAGTTTATGTGTACAGCCTAAATAATAATTTCAGTCTGTGTTACTAAAATAATACCATTATAGGTTGAATTTACTCAGAATGTGCTGAAAAATTCAATCCAAATAAGACGAGAGACATGCCTAACATGGTTCAAGGCAATGTCAGTTTAACATTGTGAAGTCCATGCTGTCCGACTGATACAGACATGTATGGAGACAGTCACATGACAGTTTCCAAGGCAAATGAATACACGGACGAGCTTGCATTCATCTGCTCAGTTAGGGAAGAAGACAAAAGCATGCTGCAACTCTGAGCAGTTTATAATACATTTTATGCTTTACATCCTGTAGAAAAGTGCAAACGCATGCTAAGGCAAGAAAAGCACAGCACAGTTTTGAAGATAAATACTGTTTGTTAAAATCACCATCGCCCTCAGAAAACTGCCTCAAAGGAAGTTATTATTATCGGTCAGTAATGCTGGTTTAGATGTGACAAATAAGTAAATGTGAATGGATATGTTGTACTGTGTATCTATGGAGTTACCAGAAGTGCCCCTTACCACTGAGAGGCTAGACTCACAGAAGACAGACTGAGGGGAGATGGTGGAGAGTCAGTGAAGTAGCAGCAGAAGAAAATGTCAAAAGAGAAAGCGATAGAGAGTGAAGCGATTGTATTGTTCATTGCAGACATTACTCGGCATTTTGAGGAAAATGGCTGTGTGTGCTCAGTAACAGCCAGAAAGAGGTTAGGAGTAAAGTGGAATTGTTGAAGTAGAGAGTTTTGTCAGCGATATTAAGCAAGAAGAGGGCTTGCACATTTCATCTTTTAAACGTTTGACCTACTACGTCTCAAACAGCAGCAAGAGGTGGACAGAGGGACATTGGCTACGGTGTGACAAAAAACTGTCAGCAGAATAGATCAACAATATATAAAAACATACACTCAAAATACAAAAGAAAAATGTACACATGCATTGATGTATAAAGCTTGTCTAACTTCTTCTTACAGTATTGTCTTGTCAACTTTGATTAGTACCTTGAGAAAGTTTATGGTTAACAATAGTAATGCAATGTACACGTTAATCTCTACAGGAGAAAAAAAATACAATACAGTTTAACCAAAACCTTCCTAAGTATGACCTACCTCTACATACTTTTTAATCTAATCTAATTTTGTTGCACAACATGTATAAAAAAAAACAAAAAAAAAACAACAAAAATATAGAAAAAATAATTTGTAGACGACCTGTATAGAGCTCAAGCTAGTTTAGACTTTCTATACAGCCAGTCACACCAGGAAATGGACTAAGTGAATGCATTTGTTCATATGCATTTGTTCTTTGGAGCAGCCTCTGATCCCACTGTCCACTGTTCCTCTGCTGTCTGTCTCACCTCCCTAACTGTAACACAGGGTCTAGACGTGCAGAAGATGATGGAAGTCACTGTCATGCGCATTTACTCCACAAAACCATTTCTCCAAAGCGTCTATAAACTCTGTCATCCAGATTTTTAAACAAATATTCTCCTCCCAGTGCATCATGGGTGATTTCCATTATCTTCTGTGTGTGCTAGAAACCAACAGACAAGTACCTTAGGTGTGGACTGCTCACAGACGCTCCGGGCTGTGACACCCTACTTTTGCCCCGTTGCTGTTTGCAATGAACAGGGGGGGAGGGGTAAAAGAAAGAAAGTATTTTTCAGTCCAGGCAAATTATGAACAAAGCTATCGATGAACCCCAAAATAACAAGAAGCAAATGATGACAGAAGATGATAGCTTTTGGATAGTAGGGAATATTTTTTTCAAAGTGCAATACAACTTTGAATATATGTTATACAAGGTGATAGTAGTGGCATGCTTATTTGGACTGATGCTTAGATTGAATTAAAATATCTCATGCTTGCCACATTATAAAATACGATATCAAATTAGACTTATGTAAACTTAGCTTGTAAATTTTTCAAAGAAAAGTTATATCAAACCAAATTAGGACTGATAAGAGGAAAGAAAGATTTGCAGGACAGACATTTGGAAAAAAGAAAGAGCTGAAATTAAAGTTTAATGAATAATTAGCAAAAAAAAAAAAGTATGGGTCTAAGAGGAAAGTGGAGAAAAACAGGAATTCATGGAAAGAGGTAGGAAAGGAAGTAGGAAAGTAAAGCTGATGATCACAGAAGTGGTTCTCAAACTAAGAAATTAATTATACAATAAAGATAAAAGGGACTAAACAATAAAAATGAAGAAAACCTGAGGCAAGACGAAAGATAGCGGCACTACTAAGCTAAATCACCTGCACTAAGAAAACAATCCAGAGCAAAAAACAGGCAAAAAAGTGTGTATTTAAAACATGAAACCATTCTCTGTGACACTATTGGTACTTGCCACACAGTTTGAGAACCACAGGTCTAGAGAGATGCAGTAAAGAGGAGAGATTTGGGGATGGAAGAGGTAGGTGGATCTGGCCTTCAGGGGGGCATTCAGGGGCACGGGGTAAAATCATTACTAACAAAACAAGCCAAAAAATTCACCAATAATCCCAGTTTTTTGAACCAGTGAAAATGTGCAGTTGTTGTGGGTGTGTTTGTTACCGATCGCCGTCGACTCGGTGTGCTCCTTCCTGAGACCGGGCTGAGGGATCCAGAGGTGTCCAGGTCGTCCGCAGAAGACCAGGACGACAGATCCTGGTATTAAGGAAAAAAGTGTGTTACAATTTCAATTTGATCATAACTCAAAGCAGGGCAGAAGCTGATCAGTAAGGGGGAGCCAAACATAACTAAAAAAAGCATAATTTTCCATAGTTCCTAGTTATATCACAAATTATTACATGTATATAGGCTACATATAGTACATTTGATCTTACATAAATAAATAAGCAAACCATTGATCTATTACAAAAGTGAGTACACATTATGTTTAGTGTTTTTTGGTTTTAAGATGATGCAGTATGTAAAATATATAAGTCAGTAGTGTGTCTTTAGACCTCCCGACTCACCTGCTGACTGCTTGTGATGTCTAATATCTTGGCCAGCTCCCTCAGGTCCCTGGTCACCTCCTTCAGCAGCAGTTTGAGTCTGTTCCCGATGACATGGACCTTCTCTTTGGCCTCCAGACAGTCACTGCCCTCGGCGTTGACCAGCAACTGCAGAGACATGTCCTGGAGCGAGGCGACCTTCAACTGGGAGTCTAACAGCTCCTGGCGGATTTGCTGTAGAGATTGTAGAAAAAAGGAAATTATATTAGTAAATTGTAAAAAATATTTGTTTATATATTTAGTTTCATACCGTCAGAGTCTTGTGATGCTGCTGGAGAGTGTCACTGTCCAGAATGGGGTCAATGGGAACCACCTCATTCCTCCTTCGGTCAATGTTTTCCAACCAGAGCAACAAACCGTGACTCATCTCATGGAAGTCCTATAGATAGACATAAGTAAATCCTTAATGTGAGACATCAAAATGAAATAGATAAGACAGAATAGATTAAAATGTGTAAAAAAACATACTTGACATTGCATAAGTGCCTCCTGCAGGGATGTCCTCCATTTGTCCAAAGACAGGCCCAGTCTGTCCCAGTGGTTGTTCATATCTTTGAGTTTGATTTGAAGTTCTCTGGACTCCACAGAATCCGACTGCACAAACTCTCCACTGCACAGGTTTATAGAGAGAACAATGGCCTTTCTCTTGTCATAAGCCTTCTGCAGCTCCTGTGGACAAGAGAAACAGTGGTAAGTGGTAGATATCAACACAAACTGAATTGACTAAAAAGTAATATTATTCAAGACTTTACATGTCTTTTTCCGGGTCAAATATTTAGTCAGAAACTTGTATGTTCTTTCTATCAGCATCACATATCAAACCAAAATAAACATTTCTGTATCTATATAAATAGTTTGATAAACAAGAATGTTACCTTGAGTTTCTTGATGCGCTGCTCGATGGTCTGGATGTCTGTGCTGAGGTCTAGTCTCATCTGCAGCTCCAGCTCCTCCTCTGTTTGTCCCAACCAGCTCCACACATTGTTCAGGTCTGAGTTCAGCTGCTGCCACTGCTGCTGCCGCTGCTTCGTCCGCAACTCTTTACTCAAATCCTGAGCCTGCAGGAGCTCCCATCGCTCTATCACACCTGCAGGGAGGAAGGACAATTGGACTCACAAATACAGAAATATGTACTACAACATGTCATCATTAATATACCTGTTACCAATTACAATCCAAAATCAAAAACAAATTTACCTGAGGTCTGTGACTCGGAGCTGTTGGGATCTGCGAGTCCTGAAACTGTATCTTCATCCTCCTTCAGTTCAAATCCCATCCTTTTCACTGTGTCTATGCTGCCTCGACACTCACCCAGAAGTCGCATCTGACAAAGAAAATCAAACGAAATATAAGTGACGCAACTACACAAATATAAGAAGTATATAAAACAGGAGAGCACATACATATCCCATGTAAGATCCATCGAGTTCAGCTCCGGTTGGTGTTTGACTACGAAAACGGCTCACGTCCAGTGACTGTGAGTCTGTGGAGGCGGCTTCACCTGGAGACCAAATGCAAAGATGTTATGCATTTTTATTAGTTTTAAGACGTATCATTTGGTTTGTAACATCATTGGTAATTGTGCTCCAGGGAACAGCTTTAGTCCCATTAACACAGAGGATCACACAATAGAAATGGTTTTGAATAATTATTAACATGATATTCAAATTTCAAGAGTCTGTTGTGTCTCTGTATGAATGGAGCTCAGGGGGAGACAGAGACAGTTATTGACAGAAAGATATTAAGTATGTTAAAAGTTTTAGAACATTTCAGACAACATGCTTCTTTAAACAATCATCTATAATTAAAAGTGGTTGTTTTGAGGCATGTATGTTGAGTATAATGTCACAGCAGAAAGACATGCTGAAAAATTGCACTACCAGTGTAGGAGATGGAATTGCTCAGTCCACTTTTAATTACAGTCTGAAGATATTATGAAGAAATTGTTACCAGGGTTAGAGACACACAACACTGCAAGTCCAAATAATAAAGCTGGTTAGACAATGAGATAGGGTCAATTCTGTTTTACCACCATCAAATTCAGAGCCAATGTGATGGAATTAAAAAAAAATTGACTCTACCATCTAGAGAACCCAATGTGTAATCAAGTGTCCAGTCATTAAAAGGAAAGTAGGAAAACTCAGTTCCCACAGCCCAGTGAAGAGAGTTAAATGTTATATTCAGAGAGGAATAGTGAGTTAGCTCTAGGAGCCTGTATCATGCTGCAGTCCGCTGCTGCTCATACCAGTGGAGGACCTCAGAGTTTGCTCAGTTAGTTTAACATAGGCTTCAGGGCTCTCTGGGATCACTACATCTGCAAGAAACATTATACAATACATTCAACACTAGATTTCCCCCAGAATGCATTAATGTATCAGTATACTGTACATTTCGCCAGGTGGTAGCTAATTTACATTGAATGATTTTTTTGGAGTTTACTAATACAGTTTTTGAAAAGCACAATAATTAACAGAACTGCTAAATTGTAATATATTTATTAAATTTGGTTTAAATACTATAAAAATGGCTTAACAAAATTCACAAAATAACATCATAGTTTAAGCTGTCTGTAGAATGAGCTACACAACTAACAGGTCAAATACTTTCTCGTACTTTGTTTGATTTGACAATAATTATATATAAAACCTTAGTCTTTAATGACTGACCTGAGAGGGCAGAAGCAGCTCTCTGCATGAACTCCCCCTCCTCGCTCTGCTGCTCCCTCAGGGCCCGGCTGGCACTCTCCAGGCCTCGGCTCAGGTCATAGTCGTGGTCCCACTCCAGGGGGATGGAGTCCACACTGGCTGGAGTATCCCGGCCCGACCGCTCTGTCCTCAGCTGAGCCGCCACAGACCGGCCCGAGGACGGCAGAGGGGACAGGAACCCGTCTCCCAAACGCTCACTCCACGGGACACTGGACAAGTCCCCGGGCTCGTCCAGTTCCAGCTCCCGGTCTGACAAGGACACTTCTGTATCGTCGTCTGCAAGCTACGCAAGAAACAAAGGAAACAAAGGTGGCAACATATTTAATGTTGGGGTAACAAATGTTCTTGAGTTAAAAGCAGCCATACAATAAGTGCACCATCAGCAGTCATACAGAAAACACATCAAGGCCTTTTAGTATCATGTTGTGAGATCTGGCAACCTAAAGCAAAGACTTGATTCTCCTTTTTCTGTAAAAGGTACAGATATGAGGATATTTTATTCTTTACAATTGCAGACTTGACTGCGATTTGATATCTGCATCAACTAAGATAGTGATATATGTGTAGCCCAAACACAAACAACTTCTATATTATGAAAATCTACATTACAGTTGTCTGATCAGTTTGAATACTGTGTAATAAAGGACACAGTACACCAAACATTGTTAGAGTGAAAAAGAATCCTCCATCCTTAAGTTAGATTTATGTGGACCTGGTTCAGCATAAATTATTTATTTTTTCTTCATTTTGCTTTGATGCACTTACAGGCAGGCGTATGAGTTTCTTGTAGTATCTCTCGACTCGTCCGAACACCTCCTGACAGTAGCGCTGCAGCTCCTCCAGCTCCTCCTCGATCACTGCGGCGTCCAGGGGCTCGTTCTTCTCAATCAGCCCCTCCCCCTGGTGAAAGATCTGCTCGATTTTAGCCGTGGTCAGGGAGATCTCCTGCTGGAAGGACTGCAAGAGGGACAAAACTGGTTTCAATATACTAAATTTAAAAAAAAATCAGTTCAGTGTTATTCTGGGTTAATAAAATAAAAGGGTTAACTTTCTCAAACCTTCAGAGAGTTTTACTAATTTAATATCAGCAAATGGAAGTGACTCAACAAAATCAACATAATTTCATTTTTCTTTAATTGGTCACAACCCAGAACAGAACAGTAGTATGAACTCACTCTGAGTTGTTTGATTTTGGCCTGAATATCACACTCAGAGAAATGCTCGATGTTTGTAAGCTGCAAGTCCATCTCCGTCAGCCAGACCAGGATCCCGTCTCTTGCTGTCTCAAATTCCTCTCTCTGATTTATAAAGTGCTGTAAACACAAAGCTTAAATATTATGCACCGCAACCTCAATTTAGTTTCAGAAAGGGAAACATTAACAAAATAATATACTATATGCAATGGCAGCCTTAAAACATGAGAGCTGATATATTTTTGACTTGCCTTGAGTCTGCGGAGGATAGAGGCCACCCTCTTCTGCAGGTTGTCCCATCTTTGGTTGGCGTCGTTGGCCATTTCCTTGAGTTTGCAGCAGGAGTCAGTGCGGTTCTCTCGGGCCAGACGCCGGTACTGCTTATTTATCAGCTCCAGTTGGGTTAAGCTTTCATGAACCTGCCTTTGAAAAGCCTGTACATATACAAACACAACCTTTAAAACTACTCGGGGTTATTGTAGGTTTATATAATTATGAATTTCACTAAAATGGTTAACAAAGAACAGTAAAGAAAGTGTAAGATTTAGCGTACGTAGAGGTAATTCCATGCTGTAAGTTTTATCTAGCAATCATAATGTTAACAAGGGTCTGAAAAATGCATTTAGATGGAATTTTCTGTGACATAAGTAGAGATTTTTTTAGTATCTCTGTACTTAATTTCTCAACTTTTTCCCACAAACTGCCACTTAACTGAAAAACTATGATAAATATTTACCACAGCCCAAACCAAGTAATAGTTTGAAAAACATTACAGCCTCTTATGCACTTTAAGAGACTATTAAATCTATTAGGCTTTAATATTCTTACCTCAAATTTCTTGAGCTCCTCCTTGGCCACAGTGTAGAGGACGTTGGAGGAGTTTGGCAGAGCAGCAGTTTTCTCTGAAGCCGTCAGCCATTCGTCGTATCGGGAATAATCTTCCAAGAATTTTTGCCACAATTTCCATGTCTCCTCAATCCTACAAAGAAAAAGCAATGACACAATGCTTATATAAGGATTATCTGAACTTTTTGAATGAGGGGAACATGCGTAATAGAAAATAAGAAAGAAAACAATGTTTATCAATATGTGTCATCAATTCTTGGTAGTGACCTTTTTCTTTATATACCGGTAACTGTTTTGCCCCATTTTGCAAGTACGTTTTGCAGATTAGGGCTGTGTAATTAATGGAAAAAACAATTATTACTCAAATCATTTACAAACTCTGTGTAATTAAAGATAATAATTAAATACATTATTAATTATTATTATCTATTAAGTTTCTTCTGAAGGTTTACACTAGCTGATGACAAGCTGATGGCTCTGCTTTCAGTTAATGGTATAAAAAAACTAAAAATAATAATAATACATGGTTTCAAATGATTGTGTTTTTTTTTCTCCAGAATCAACTGCCACATTATAGCACTCCATATGTCTAAAAACTATGTATTTATGTATTTATTTGTTTATTATTGTTTGCACCCAACATTTAAGAGAATAAAAGTATACAGAGAGGATTTGAAAGAAAAGAAAAAAAAACTGTGCAGGAAAGGTCCTAAAGCCCAAGGGGCTTATGGGTGACCCTCCTCTTAAAACAATACAATTAATAAGCAAAACAAGCAACCCCTCCCCTCACCCAGACATTCAGTACACAATTGTGCCCACAATTACATGCACATTCATCCAAATTACACAATTGCCCACAATTACATGCACATTCATCCAAATCACACAAACTCACATACCACACTCATTCAATACCTATTTAACTGAAACCAGTAAGCCAGTTGCGTGAGACCTTGATTAGCTTTATCAATGATAGAATCAAAGTTCTTATCATTGATAAAGAGATTTGATGTATGTCAGTGTCTTGTATCTCTAATAAACCCGTGTCTGTACCTGAGGCGCCTCTCCATGGACAGAGCACAGATGCTCCTCCAGCGTCGGTCCAGGCTGCGTGTGGCCTGTTGGATGGAGTCACACTCGGCGTCAGTGGCACAGGCGTCACAGTCGTGCAGCAGAACCTCACACAGGTTCAGGACAGAGGCCACCCCAGTGCTATGCTTCTCTATGTCACGCTGCAGTTCCTACACAGGCAAAAGAGGGTAAGGAGTCGAAGGAAAGATGTACGGAAAATAGGAAAATGTCATTTTGTTCTAAAATAGTAAAATGATTAAGCATTCATTAGGGTTTTTAGGACACCATCTCCTTTGTATTTCCTCTTATAACTTCAAATAATGTTTAATCTTAATCAGAAAACATTTTTGAAACGTTTGCAACTTCAAATAATGATTATGTTTGTAACAAAAGCATGTATGTATACCTGTCTATACCTATACCTATGTATGCAAAGAAGATGTCAGCAAATTGTACTTATACAGTATAAGGCTATTTGTAGGACATGCAAACAGGGAAGACAGTTTGAGGGTTAACATGATCAAGGTGAGACAGGACTGAAAATTATAGACAGAAGCACTTTCCTAAGAATGACGCAGATTAACTGAAAAGTTAGTCAGTTTAATACCTGTTGTAGATCAAGTTTCGTCTGTATTTCCTGGTATTCACAGGTATCATAGGTGATTGGTTTGGAGAGCTCTGTTTCAATATGAGCCAACCAGGACCGAAGACTGCTCATGTTTTTGTCCAACTGCTGCACAGCTACAAGAGTCTCCTTCAGCTTCTTCCCTCTGCAACATAAACCGAAGTTTAGTCTCAACACTTGAATCAATGAACAGACAAAAAAATCTACAAAATGTCTCTCTTGCCTTGCTCCAATGAGATCCAGGAGGTGCTGCCATCGATCACTGACTTTGCCCAGTTTCTGTTGTATCTCTGCAGCTTTACTCTGGTGACTGGCTCGGGACAAACGCTCTCCTAATTCATGCAAGTGTGATTTGTTCTGTTCGACCAGTGTTATTTCCTCTTGATAGTCCTAAATATAATAATGACATCATTAAGTATGCGAAGTGAAAACACAACAAACCGCCTCGCCATAACAAGCTGTAACTGCAACTGCAATACACTAACTTACAATACAACACAACAATGACTATACATTTACTATTAAGAGCCCTGATTATTTGTTACATAGGACAAAATGTCTAAACACCAACATGCTTCAAACTAGTCAAAATCTTTGCTTTTTATATGCTCTACAGGTCCTGTTATTAAAAAGGTCTAATGTACTTCACTTGTCAGTGGTCAGAGTATTACTCCTGATGAGGGGTTAGACTTAGACAAACTTTATTGATCCACAAAGGAAATTATTATATGCAGTACAAAACTATAATAAAATTGAAGCTTACCTTTCGTAGTTTATCGATCATTTCCTCGATGCTAATGTCTCCATTCTGGGACACTTTGCTCTCCATGTTGGTAAGCCACTCACACAGCTCCTTGTATTTCTCATTGAACACGGTCCATTCATTCAGCTTTTCGCAGACCTGTTGTCTGCGCAGAGACAGCTGCAAAACAAAATAAGATTATAACTAAATGCATGTCTGTGCAGAGCATTACATCTACAGTGTAAATGTAAGAAGTGCATTTGCATCTAAGAGTCAGTTTCCTGTGTGCAGAGAGCTTGCAGCACACAGGATGTATTGTGGGTTTCAAGTCATCCAGTATACAGTATTTGCATTTCCTATTGAAGAAAAAGTAAAGTAAAGTAAATTTAAGTTGAATTTTAAGTTGAATACTGATTGAACTACATATTTATTTTAGATTGTTTATTTTAAAAAAGTTACATTTGTTTGGCAGTATTGCAGAGAAATTCATGGGTGTAAAATTACAGACTGAACATGGTATTCTTGATAAAACAGCACCATCTTCAGGCCATTGTACAACGTTTTACAGTATTTTTTTTTCTTTATTGAGTTTTCAACTTGAGTTTTAATAATAAATATTCACAGTGTTATTTAAGTGATAAAGCATAAAGCACGACTACAACTATTGTTTGTAGCTTTACCTGGTGACACATTTCGTCCCATTGTCGATGTAGCAGCTCAATCCTCTCCTGAAGAACAGAGAGGTCCTCTGAGCTGATGTAACAGGACAGAGACTCTCTCAGGACAGCCAGGTGAGCTAAATCTCCAGTCCAGCCATCAAAGGTGTTCTCCAAATCCTACATAAAATTGACAATAAAGTTATATACTCAACAATCTAAACAACTACTACTAAAGCTTGGGGATGATTAAAAGGCTCTCAACTCTTAAATAATTGAACCCTTACTTTGCATCGCATTTGTTCGGCCTGTAGATCTTCATGATGATCAGGAAGAGGCAGTGAAAGCTGACGTTTGAAAGCTCTCAGTTTCTCCAAAGAGGAACAAATACCTCTCTCACATCTCTCCCAGTCCTGTATATGCCACGATGTAAGTGTTCATTAAAAGTATGCACAAAACACTATTAATTAAATTAATTAATTTATTTATCCTAATCTTAAATCATAAACTTTTGTTAAACAGCAGAGCAATAGCTTGCTAACTAAAAGTGATACATGGTAATAATTACTTGTAGAAATCAGTACTTTTATTTATTTAAGTGTAATGTGATTAACCCAGAATGAAGACTGGAGATGGCCCGGAAATGTGTTTAGTAGTAATAATATATATAAGTAATCAAATTGAAACAGAGCAAAAAAAACATCCTTTATCTCTTAAAATTCATAGTCACAGACCTTGAGCAGTATGGCCAGCTCTTTCCTCTGCTCCTCCAGACACATTGTAGCTTGTTTCCATCTCTCCTGTATCTCTGTGAGCTCAGCCTGTAGCGCCCCCTCTGCTCGACCATCAGCGGAGAGCAGCAGCTGTCGACCCGCCTCCACTGTCAGGATGTAACTGCCCTGCTGCCGCTGGAGCACCTTCTCCTTCAGCTGAAATATTGAAATAGAAAAGAATAAGTATTACATTCATTTAATATGAATAAATGTATTCATGTATGTTGAACTGTGATAAGAAATAAACCAGGACTGCATTTAGGATAGTGGTGGTGGAAGGTGAAGGACAATTCAAATACAATTTTGTGCTATTTTAAACTTGCCAATGCCATTTAGCATGGACTCATTACATAGAACAGAGGACAGTGTGAAGAAGGAAGTGAAGAAAGGAAATTTTCAATTGTCAATCTGTCAATCTGCAATCTGCACCATTGGCCCCTTCGGTCATCATACACACACACACACACACACATACACACACACACACACACACATACACACACACACACACACACATACACACACACACACACACACATACACACACACACACACACACATACACACACACACACACACACATACACACACACACACACACACATACACACACACACACACACACACCACTTTCATACTAGGCAATTTGGGTGAAGTGCCTTGCCTAAGGACACAATGTCAGTTTTAGCCACTGGCACCCCACTGTGGCACCTGGAATTCCCAGTGGTCT
>KN489478.1:51673-79691 GCA_000787155.1 Scartelaos histophorus
TCAGCACTAGTAACTAGTAAAGTAAGTAATTCTAAGCGATGATCTAGTCACTGCTCCACATGATATTTTACCTGTACAGCATCCAGCATGGATCGGGCTTGTTGCAGTGGAATAGTAGCCCCTGACTGAAGCGCCTCTGTGGGGCGGGATACTTCCAAGAGCCACCTCCGTAACTTCTCCACCATTTCCCTATAGCGCTGCCACTGTCGGATCAGACCATCGATGATCCCCCTCCTCTGCTGGGCTCGACGCACCACACCCTGCCACTGGTTACTCAGCAAGGTCAGCTTCATGTTGAACTCATCTCTGAGTAGTTCAAATATAATGGTTTATTTTAAGTGCTTTCAATATTGCCATAATTATAAGCCTATAATTCAAACCTGTCATCCACTTGGCCTTGTTCCAACATCCTTTGTCCATCACTAATAATTGAGTGAAGAATCTGCTGGCGGCTAAACATCTCAGCTTGGAATAACTAAAAATAAACAAAAAAATGCACTGATAAATACCACAAATAGCCAAGTTGTTGAATTGCCTAACTAACATTAATATATTTCTTGTCTACATCAGGAGGGGCTTCTAACCTCGTGGGCTTTTTGTTGCTCCATCAGGCTTTGAAAGTTTCCTGAAATTTCTACAGCAAGATTTTCTTCTGTTTGGACCAAAAACTCCATCCAAGTTTCACACTTCTCCAAGAAGGTCTGCTGTTGTAACAGGAAGGACTGAAGTTTGCTGCAATGAAATACAGCAGGTTAATCAAATAGCAAAGACAATTTTTAGATTATCGAAACCAGTTATTCACAAAGTACTGTGCACATGCTCAACAAATCAGAGTAGTTGAATAATTTAACTGATTTCAATCTATAGAACATATCAATGAGTTAATTTATTAATTCAGTTTAAAATAAAATAAAAACTATTACCTAAATCTCTCTGTGGTCTGGGCAGAGGCAGTTGTCCAGCTCCGGTTCAGGTTCTGCATGCGTTTGATTTCTGAATCGTTGAGAGGAAGTTTGTACCCAAGTTCATTCAGACGCTCCAATTCAGGGGCCATACAGCTGAATTTAAGCATCAGTTTCTGTAAAATACAGAATTAAAGTTTTAACACAAATCAGTATAGATATAATTTATTCATGTTGGATTGTGGGTACCTTGAGCTCAACCATGCGGCTCTGGATGGCAGCTAGATCTGTGGAGCCGTGTGGGTCTTGGATCTTCAGAACCTCCTCAGCCTCAGTGATCCAGTTTCCGAGTGAGTCCAACTGATCACTGAACCTTTCATAATCATGGACCCCGGTCTAGTGCACAAAATAGTAGAGAACTGTTTCAAAAACATAATATAATACATAATACATATGATTATAAAATGAAATTAATCCTGTGGAAAATAATGACTTTTTCAATTACTTAACTTAATTTTCTTACAATTAGTCTATTAAAAATAACTAATTTGTGTACACACTTTTACTTATGGAGTATAGATTGAATTATTACTTATTACAAATTACTTATTTGCTTGACTAATATATTTTTTTATTTCATTCAATTGTATTATGACCTGTATAATCATGATTATGAATCAACCGTATAGTATGGACATCCACAGCCCATAACATACCTGCATTGTAGTGAGCTGGCGATTGAGAGCCTGCTCCACAGCATTCACTCTTTGACACAGAGAGAGGTGATCTGACTGAATGGCTGATGCTGCTGATATGTCCACCTGTTGTTTTAGCTGTTCTCCAAGTTCATGAAGGACTTGTAGAGAAGCCTGGACTGGAGCTTGGGACCGCAGCACCTCCTAATCCCCCAAAATAATACAATAATAATAATAATATAATAGCATTACAAAATAGTAATACATATGTGTATGTATTAGATAAAGTTTACTCACAGTGCATTGGTGGATCCAGTTGGACACGTCTTCATCAGCGATGTCTTTACTGCTTGCAGTCTTAAGGAGCTGGTCTGATTTTTCCTCTTGAAGTTGGACACTGCTGTAGCTCTGGTCGTACAGCTCTTTGTAACGCTGCCACAGCTGGAGAAGGGCTTTGCTCAATTTCAGACGCTCTGCAATCTCCTCCAGTAACCCAGTCCATCTGAGTATAAACATTACAGTAATTACTACAATGGTTACTACTGTGATACTGTACTGATATAATGAATCTATAGGGCATACTATAAACATCAACTTTCATTCACATATGTTGACCAAACTGACTATTGTTTATAAAGACTGAAATTATATGATCAGTTTTTTAACCTTGCATTAACATCTTTGAGGGCATTATTGAGGGAGTCTGACACAGAAGGGTGACACTCCTTCAGCAGTTGGTGGGTGACAGCACCAAACTTCCTCAAACTGCTCTCTTGCTTCTCCAGATCTTCTTGCAAATCCTTGTGAAAAGACATAGAGCATTTTGTATTTTACACATCTAAGATTAACTAAAGGTGTTAATAAAAGAATGCATTATA
Source organism: Scartelaos histophorus (assembly GCA_000787155.1). Lineage (NCBI taxonomy): Eukaryota > Metazoa > Chordata > Actinopteri > Gobiiformes > Gobiidae > Scartelaos > Scartelaos histophorus. The sequence continues at coordinate 54,149 of KN489478.1, forward strand.
AGGAGGGAATATCATATTTAATAATGAACTCACCTGTAAACTTTGCACTTGCAGTTGAACAGCCTCCAATGACCCAGTGAGGAGGCGGAACCGTGAAACAGAGTATCTTCCTTCCATAAGGTAACCATTGATCTCCTCTGACGCTTTTTTATATAAGGTCCACTGATCCAGCACAGAGTTCAGGCTGATTTTCAACTGCCCAATCTACAACAAACAAATTAACAGGTTAGTGTTAGATGTAATATCAAAACCCACCAATAATCATATAAAGTTGTGATCCTACCAGGTGGTCAAGGTTGGACCAGGTGTGATTGACACCTTGCAGTGTCTCCATGACAATAGCACAGGCCTCATCTGTTTTATTCTGGACCAAAGCACAGCCCTGTTCCTCAACTCGCTCCAACTCTTTTTCTTTCTCCTTTACCATATCCTCCATTTCCTGCAAATACAATATGAGTGACTAATATGCTAGAAAACAAGGAATTAAGAAACATTTACACAGCATCATATCACATATTTAATGAGAGAGGCTAGGGTCCCTTGGTAGATAGGCCTTTTCAACAAGTTGGCAAATTTTGACTCAAATACGTAACAATACTCCCAATACTGCTTCATAATTTTACCTGGCAGTCCTTCAATGCATTTTGTACAGATGTGAGGTCTTCTATTCTGTGTTTCCTCTTCAGTCTTTCTTCTTGTGCTGACATCCAGGACTTCAGAGCTTGAATACTGCTCTCATACTCCAGCCACATGACCAGCAGGCCCTCCAAGAACTGAATCTGGTGGTAGGTCAGATAATTAACATTTAGTCCGTGTCTTATCCTTTTAATTCAATTAGGGCTTGTAGATTCTTTAGCCTTCTTCATACCCTTTCGTTGATGCGTCCCTGTAGGATTTGCCAGCGTCGGTTCATGGCTCCAAGTCTTTCAGCAAAATCTGTCTTATCACTGCGTTTGACCTCCACCTCCTGCCCACTCAGCTGCAGCACAGACTGGTTCACAAAGTCCACTGTCAGCTGCTTACAAGTTAGATCAACTCGGAAACCCTAAATGGAAAAAAAAAACATGAAATGAATAAAATTATATTTACAAAAACATAACTTATACTTTTCATTCATGCCATAGTTGCTAACTGTTGAGCTGCTGACCACCAATTAAACACACACTACAGATGGGTGGAATGTGTTGCTCAAGGACATCGAGGAGATGACTGATGATTATGTGAACTACTCCTCATTCACTCATAATGAACAACACTCAAAATAATACCTTGTATTTCTGCAGATAGTCCTGAATCACATTTGAACCAACTGCACTCTTGAGATTTTCCTCATCTTCTTCAATGACACTCTCCATTAGCGATATCCAGTTGAAGAGTTCAGAGATGGCATGGCGTGAGGCAAGTTTCTCCATCTGAATCTGAAATAAATAATGAGATGTGGAATCACTAATTAAGTGTGCAAACTAAGAAAAAGTATAACTCTTTAGTGGTTACGTTTCTGTTATTTTTATTCATACTACATATTTAAGTGTCAAACAAGCTATACTAGTAGTAGTTTAAGGAAAACCTTGTCACTCATTTATAACTTCATTCCCAGACCCAAACAAATAATACAATAGAACAAATAATACAATAGATCTCATCAGATCTCATCCTTTCTGTAAACTAATAGGATGTGTTAGTTTCAGTTAGCTCCTCCTTTCAGACAGGTATTTCAGGCAGTGATTTACAAAACCCTGAAATGCTCAGACTTACCTGATGCAGTTTCTCTTGGACCACTGGGATCCGTGTGAGCAGCTCAGTCCATTGTGTGTCTATGCGGCCCAGCTCGGCCCTCAGAACCACCGTGTCCACCTTCTTCAGTCTCAGAAGTTGGTTTCCCTCTGACACCACTGAGGACTTCAGGCTCGACTTTCCCTCTACCTCTTTGGAAAACTCCTGCCATATTGATACAAGTGATAACATTAAAGCAGATAATTAATATATAATTTGTTAATAAGATGTAGCACGTCCAGGTTTTTGAGACTCTACTCTAAATTACTCTAAATTAGAACAAATTAACTATGTCTGGTTAATATCTATGCATGAAAGAGAGTTGTGATAGATTTCATGTTTTGATACGTCATCCTTAGTTCATGGTCTGCAGTTATCAAATAAATCAAAAGAAAATTTACCAGAAAAGCTGTGAGATGGTCCCTGACAGTCTCCAGCTCCTGAGGCACTAACACAGCCTGAGTGTTCCAAAACTCTAGCCGCTCCAGAGCCGACTGCAGCCACTCACTCAGCTCCACACACTCCCGCTGGTATCTACAACATAAATACAGTTTACTTAAAGGTATAATATGTGATTTTTCACATAGGGTCCGACATCTGCAAATAGCACACTTAGTTGTAGGCAAAACGCTGGATTTTGTGAGTTGTGTCTCTGACCTGCTCCAGTGTTTGAGCGTGGCCTCCAATCGCTGCAGCTCCTTGTTGACTTTGGTGGTGTTGTTGACCCAGTGCTCTCCTAACACAGCCAGCTGATTCTCCAGCCCAGGGCAGCACACAGACTGTAGCAGGTGTTTCCCCTCATCCAGAACCTGGTGCAGTCTGTGTTGGTGCTCTGTCAGTCTGCCCTTCAAACCCTAGAGAAACCAAAGGGCCATTGGAGACAATATACACACAGTTAATATAACCCTAACCCTATAATATAAATGGAGGCATAACATGATTTACATTAACAAACAATTACAAGTACAACAACAAAGTGTGATATATTGCTACAGAAAATATAACAATTCAATCAAATATTTTATGCCATTGAACTAATAACATAACATTCAGTCAATATAGTAACTGCTGAGACAGGCCTATGCCCAAAACAAACTCTGAATAAACTTGGTGTACCTGATACAGCGAGATCCTCTCTACCAGCTTCTCCTCAGTCTCTTCAACCAGTCCAACCATGGGCATGCTTCCCTCAACAGCCTCCAGATGTCGACTCAAATACTGGTAATCATGAGCCAAACGACACCAAGTCTAGAAAAAAAAATGATTAAATTAATTAATCGTAAAGCGAGAAAGCAATCTTGAAGTAAAATAACATTTGATCTTACCTCATGTATACACTCCAGCTCAACTCCTTTACTGTGAGCTTTCTTGAGGATTTGTTGAGCCTGGGCCATAGTCTCCTCTAAAGCCTGACTTTCTTTGGGTAGCATGAGAGAACTGATCTTTCTGAAGTACGTTTCTGTTAAAATCATATGTGTCTCCAAACCCTGGAAAAACTCCTGCACAAACAATAACACACACACATATGGACTTAATTAAAAGTACTTGTATATTGCTAGAAAGTAAAAATGCATTATTTGTAGGTTTACTTAACAATATATCAAACATTTATGAAGTTACAAAAATAAATCTGTTTAAATATTAGATATGAAATTATATATATGCACTGAAGGGTTAGAAAATATGAATAATGAACACACAAATAGGAGATTACAAAATGGTTCAATGGTTTAGAATATAAAGTTCATAAAACCTTATGCTTGTCCAAGTGACTCTGTACTTCATCCACAGAGCTGGCGATGATCCTGTGGTCGGCGGCCATCTTGTCTTTGGCGGTGTCCACCAGGTCGGCCAGATCCTGCAGAGCTCGATCAAACTGCTCCTTCAGCGCCATGTTCTGATTCAGACCGCTCCTCCGACAACCAACGGTCATCACCAACTCCTCATATGAGTCCTGAACATGCAAAAAATATGAATATATAGTATAAGTTAGCTTTAAGATTACACGTCAAGCTACTTTTTACACTTCAAATCAATCTAAAGTTAAGTCATTTGGAAATACACTGTTTTGTGGCTAAAATTGCAAAATCTTAATTAAAAAAAAAATCACAATTCACCATTATCTAAATCAGCTTTCCTTAGCATATTTCTCATTACCTGTAGTTTTAGTAGTTTGTTGATGGATAGTTGATCAGCTTGTAATGATGCTCCTCTGGTTTTGAGCTCTGTAATCTTCTGCTCAAAATTTCTCAGGTTCTCCTCTGCATTGGCAATAACCTGAAAAACCAAAGTCAATCCTTTATATCATTAGAAAACATGTTTGATTCAAGTTTAGGTCATTTCTTTACCTCAAGTTGTTTGGAGGCTGGCTTATCCATGGCTCCAGCTAAGGCTTGTAGAATCTGGCACTTGGTCTCAATAAAAGAAGTGTGGAAAAGCTGCAACTCAGTCTATATTTGGACAAAAACACACAAATGTAAAATTAAATAAAATATGAGTTACAACATAATAAACAATACACCAACCTGGGTCCATTATATTTGAACCAAAAAGTATTTTATGAAATTATATTATTTTAGTTAGTATTCTCTATGTAATAATGTTTTCTACCCTATTATCATGTTATTATGGCACTGAGGAGTTACCTGGAAGGCAGTGAGTTCCTGTGCCCTGGTTCTCATGTGGTCACAACGATGGCCCAAAGCAGAACCCAGAGTCCCGAGTCTCTCTTTGAGACAGTCTAGGTTGTCCTCTAGCAGGACCCGGTCCTCCTGCCTCAGACTGGAAGACCCCACTAACAATGACCTACTGAGCTTCACATCCTCAGTCACATGCATCACGTCACTCTCCAGGGACTGTGGACAAAAGGTCAGCATAATATAACAAATATTATACTATATATTGTACCTTTACTTTATTCTTCTAGCTTATCACTTCACAAGTAAAATACAAAAAAAGTAAGATCATAAGATTTCTTTGGATTTATATATTGAAATCATAGCAAACTATGAAACATGTATATGCTTAAATTTATGACATTTAGAAAATCTAAGTTTTATCTTTGTGTAGTTACACTATTAAGTTAGACACTAGACATATTATCATACCTCTTGTTTCTCAAGTTGTTTTTCAGCATTTTCGGCCATGAGCACTGAACCAGAGAAGACGTTGTTCTCCACACCATCGAGCCACGAGGAGGTGGAGGCCACGGCTGTGAAAAGCTGCTGCTCCATCTGCGCTACCTGTACCTCTCCGTCACCAGCCTAAAAACAAAGTAAAAATCAACTGCTAGTATGATACAAAATAAGTTACAATGATTAAATACAAGAGCAGAAGTGCACCTGGTCTGTCATATCTTCTATTGTTTGTCTGAAACTCTCATAGAGAGTTTTCAAAGACGATTTGTCAGCTTGAGTTTGTCCTTTAAACAATGGGCCAGATGTCGTCACCCGAGCTCGAGCATAGACCTAGAAGATATTAAGAAATATTACATACAACTGGTCACTGTTTAACAATGATAACTGCAACTGTGTGCAGGATGTACTCTTTTAATTGCTGCAACGTTAACATATGATATGTATGTGTTCAGGTCTTTACTGGCTGTTTCTGGTCCTGCTCCAGTGATTTCTGCAGAAGCTGAAGTTTAGTTTTGAGCTCCAGTTTCAGACTTTCCCATCTTTGCCTCATCTGATCACGGGCAATCTGGGCTTCCTTCTCAACCAAAACCTCTGGTGAAAAAGGCTCTGCCAAGCTGAAGAAAAAATATGGGTCAAATTTTAACCCATCTTAAATAGTATAGGTATAAAGGAAAACTTATAGTTTCAAAGAAGCACTTTGAACTTTCTTTCATTTTATTATTGTTACTATAATAATTATTATTATTAATTTAGCTTTGATTGAGAGTGTGAATATGATTATTTGACGACAAACTTTTTGAATCTTGCATCTTTGAATCTTGAATATATTATACAGGTATTTAGTATATTCTGTAAAATGTAACCTACACAGCACTACTGGGAGAGGCCTGTCGAATGAGGATCTCTTCTCCCCGACTGGCCACAGATTGGAGCAATTTCTTCTGTTCTGCCAACTGCTCTTCAAGTTCCTTTTATCAAAATACACAGTATCAGTGGACTGGACAATAAACATTGTTTAAGATTATTCAATATGATTAGCTGCTCACTACCTTCTGCCTCTGCAGTGTGTCCTGGTGTTGCTGTGAGCGGGTGGTCCGAGCCTGGGCCAGCCAGTCCTGCACACTGGGGCTTTGAGAGAGACTTGAGTCTGACTCACTGTCCTCCTGCTCCTGCAGAGAGCCCTGTGCCAACAAAAGATGACACTTAAAACAGTGGTTTGACACAGCCACAGACTAAATGTAGCTCTGAAGTTTACATTGTGAGGTATCCTCACAGTGTACTCACCTGAATGTTAGTTTGCTTGTCCTGTAGCATCTTCTGCAGCTCCAGCAGCCCGCCCTTCACTGTGCTCAGTTTTCGGGTCAGTCTCTCGGCCTCTTCTCTGGTTTCGGCGCGCCCCTCCATCAGGAGACTGTCACTGTGCATGGTCAGCTCAGACAGCACGTGCACCTTCTCCTCAATCTCCAGCAGCATGTTCTGGAGAAGTAAGAGCAGAGACGCCAGCTCAAACATGGCTGCTCTACAGGAGCCCCAAACAAGGGCTAGTATAGGACCACAGCCCTTAAGACGGGAGCTCTCCTTGCCCCGTGGACAGACAGAGATGGCTTTTAGGCTTCATCTTTGGCCCACCTCTGCAGTCTCTTCTTCTGTGAAGCATTTCACCACTAATCCTATACACCCCAGCATCAAAATCACAGAGCCATAGAGGATTTCTAATCATTCAACTTCCATTGCTATCCATCTTAACCAAATCGTTACTCCATAGTAACAGCCGGCCATCTATAGCTTGCTAGTCCACAACAGAAGCTAACTACGCCTCTCTAGGATTCCCCTACTTGGATATTCAAGCAGCTTTGGTTCACACACCAATCCGAGCAGCACGATCAGTTAATCTTCGTGAAGCCTCCACCCCTGAGCTGCAGCTCTGTGCTAACATACTTCCCGCACACCAGTACATTTGCATAATCTTCTTAAGTGCGGAGCTTCAGACCGTTAGAAGCCCAGCCATCTGAATTTACCTTCTTACTGCCCTAATGCTCTTGTTTATCCACTGCAAGATTTCTGCTCCTTATATGACAAGGACAATACAAAGAATATTTCTGGCATAAAAACTAATTTTGATGGAGGTAAAAATACAGCAGCAAAAAAGGACAATTTATTATGTAAAAGGACAATTTATTTATTACTTATTTTTTATTCTGGTTTATATTGTGAGAGTAATGCTATTTGTCCAGATTATTAGAGATTAGTAGCAGTAGTAGTAGTAATATAAGGACTAGATAATCATATTAGTTACTGGTGATCACCATTGCACTAGTTAAAAAAATAGAGATAGCAGCAAAGTAGTTACCATATCAGTAGCAACAGACATTATGGATTTAGCAGAAGTGCTTTTACTTAAATAATTTCACAAACATGAACTTAATCCACGTTTGTGTAACAACTGGCATGTGCATGTTTATATTACTTCACTGACAGGCCTCTAGGGGGTACGGTTACCTGACAGTCAGTGAGCAGGGTGTCCAGCTCCTCCTCCTCTGCAGGTGTGAGCTCCAGCAAAGACTCAGTGGTGGTCCGGGCTGTGCTCAGCCAGTGCTCCAGGTCCTCCACCTCAGTCAGATACTGGTGAATGGCCTGCTCCTGCCGCTGACCCTCCAAACGGTCACTAACACACTCCTGTGACAAAAAAAAAAGTAATCGTTAAGTATGGCAGCACATTATTACCAACTCACTTTGTGGTAACAATCTGAATATTGTCCCTAAAAAATATTGGAATTGGGCAATCTCAAAATCAAAATATCCTTGTGAAAATATCCTTAATAACAGGATATTTTCTAATAGTGTTTTTGCAATTCATAACAAATTAAAATTTACAGATATATTCAAATGTGTAACTGTAACTGTAGACAAATGTGAATAACAACAGAAATATAACTTTAAACCCTCTTTTGAAATATTATAGTGTACATTTTGTTTCATTTTTTTATCTGATCTTTTGCAGCTTGAAAAAATATTGTAGATGATATTTGGCCCACGTCTAAATGGCATACATGTTGAAAATAATGCATTATATATTTATGACAAATAAAATCAAATAATTATTCTAATGACAGTGTGATAATCACCTCCAGCTGCTGTTGCTTCCCTGACGCCTTCATGTGTATGGTGGCCATCCTCTCGGCCAGCACAGACAGAGACGACTGCATGGCGAGCTGATCGGCCATCTCTGAGTCTACAGAGTCTGACACAAGATCCTCTGTGAAGTTCAACTGCAGCCTGTCGATTTCATCCTGAACTGTTTGGATTTCTCTAATGATGTCCTGGAAGCAATACAATAGATTAGTTCACACACATCCCCTTAAATCAATTTAAATGTATTATGAAAAAAACACACAAGCATCTAAAAATAAACTTTATAAACGTTATAAGGCAATGCAAAATGGATTTTTTTATTTAAAAAAAGTGACCATATGTAATATGGCTGACCCACACCTGTTGTTTTCTCACTTTTCACCACTACATGTTATCAAATAAACTTACAGCTGGTAGCTTTAAAAATATAATTGAAACCTTTCTTTTTAACACATCCACATTATGAGTTGATCCATAAATAAACTCATTGTATTATTAACCCACCTGATGATCCCTTATGTGGCTGTCAGGGCTGATATCTCCCTCTAGTGGTTCGCTCAGTTTGTTTTCTAAAGTCTCCATTTTGGAAGAGATGGACTGGAGCGAGCCCTGATAATGCTGCTGCTTCTCCAGGGCTTCATACAGAGACCTCTGCTTCTCACTGATCTGAAAATATAAAGATGGATGTGCATACAAATCATACATAACAATACTGGAAGTGTAAATGTAATAAATAAGTAATTGCTCATAAAATGTTCAAATAAAGTGAGCTATAAATTTTTTTTTAAGAGATCGAAAAACGAAACTATAAAATTCAGTATAACTTATTTAATTATTCAAAGATGCTATAATGTTTTTACATACAACATTTTTCAAACTCTCCCATGATCGCTGCAGGTCATCCAGGTGAGCCACGGAGTCAAATGTTGGGTCGTATAACTCTTGAATAGGAGCTCTTATAAGTGTTCCTCTTCCCGTCTGATTGTAATAACACATACAGCAAAACAATATGGAATGATATTGAATAACATAATTTAAAATATGTCAGCAGATTAATAAATCCTCAGCACAGTTTTAAAGAGAGAAACAACAACATTACCAGTGAAGTACACACTGAGAGTAATAATAGGAAAGGCAGACAGATTTACCTTGGCGATTGTGGGCTCTGAATAAGTGACAGGAGAAGGGGAGCGACAAACAGGAGGTGAAGAGATCTCACTGTTCGTGCCGTCCTCTCCAGACTCCTCAGTGACAGGAGACAGGAGCGTGTGACAGCGGCCAGCAGTCATCTGACAAAGCACAACCAAGACCATGCAACTCAGAGAACACACATGCAAAATACACACAGAAGTAAATCCGGAAATGAGAGGATAAGGCACTTCAACAAGCAGAGTGAACTCCAGTCCATAGTTAGCAAAAGTAGCATATTATTTACTAGCTACTTTCATTTAAATGGCCAGACTAATTACAATAGCAAAATATTGTTTCAAATATTAATCCACTAAAAGAGATATTGTTGAGTTGTTACTATAATAAAAAAAATATATATATTATTAGTGTATAAAACAGCTGTAAAGAATATGTTTTTCTTACTGTAACGGTTTGTGTAGACAGTTTCTTTTTGTCACTGTCCTGCTCCTCGGGCAGCCCCTCAACATCAGTCACAGTCAGTAACATGGTGGCATGCTTGGCCTTCACTGCCAACATCTTACATTTGGAGTTAAGGGATGCAATCTGCTCTTGATATCCTTTGATCCGCTGCGCTAGTTCCTAAAAAAAAGTTATAATTGTATTGAATAAATGTAACATATTAAATGTACACATATAAACATCACACCAATGACAACAATTAGACTTGAGTAGGACGTACCTCGTGATGTAGGATCTGAGCCTGTAGCTCCTGGATGTTGCTGGATGGAATGGGTCGGTCCTGAATGGTACGATGTGCTTCTTCTATCAGCCCCTGTAGGTCTCTCACCTCCTGCTCATACTGCTCATACTGCACAACCGCCTCCTGTTTGAGACAAAAACTTACAATTAGATAAGTGGGTAGATTTGTGTCAAGACATTATTTTACTGTACGATTTATCAGAACTGTAATGAAACAATTTGAAAATCAACTTACCTTAACAACCTTATACGTTAGATATGACCACAATTAGCAGTTCTCCACATTAACTGACAATAACCAACCTACACCTAAACATGTGACTAATTAGTAAGATTGAAGTGACAGTGCCCCCTACTGTACCTGGAGGATATTGCACTGTTGTATGGCCACATGCTGCAGTTGACTGGCTTCTTGCTGCAGCCTCAGAGCAGTGCGGCAGATGGCAAGGTTGGGCATCACCTCCTCTGGGACCCTCAGAGCACTCTGACACAGCTGTACGGCCTGCACCTGCTGCTTAAAGCCCTCCATATCAGCCAAAAGACGCTGCCAAAACAAGAGCATGTCAATAGTATACAAATTAACATGGTTATATTTTCTATTTTTAGTTTGAAGTCTTACTTGTCTCTGAGCCAGCTGTTCTTTGAGGCTCTGTCGGGCCAGTTCTGGTGAGGTCAGTGTGGCTTGAACTTGTTCCAAAGCAACATGTAGAGCTTTCACTTCATATTCTAAGGCTTCCATACTCTGACAAAACAAACATTATACGCATTCATTAGATTTCCCATCAGCAAAAATGAAAGTGAATTGCAGGCAAAGTTGATATGACGTGGAGTATGATATAATAATTAGATCATTCTTCATAGCCTGTCGAGTTCGGCTTAGTCTAAATATTGCAGTAAATGGGCAGAACATGGTTACCTTATATGCATCTTCCAGGCTCTGCAGGCGTATCTTGATGCTCTGTTGCAGCTCCTCTGTGTGTCGGCTGAGCTCACACACTTGCTGACTCATAGACTCCACCTGCAGCACCTCGGACAGAAGATCCACCTTCTCCGCCATCGACTCAAGATCTCCATGAAGCTCTCGAGACTCACGAAGAACAGACTAACAAAATAAAGATAAGCTTAAGGCTGTGCTAATTGAACATTCCAAGGAAAATAATGATAGAGACATTTAAGTGCTTAGCAAAGTTACATAATGTACCTTTAATAAAACCTTGCAATGATCTACTTATGACTTAGGGACTCATGGTATCACCTGGTACATGCGTATTTGCTCCTGAAGATGCACAGATGAGTTCCAGATGATGTTGGCTCTTACTAGACCTCTGGCTCTCTCAGACCACCTCACAATGAAGTCCAGCATCTCATTGTATTCATCTAAATAGCACACAGCCTAGAGGATGAACAGTTACAGTATTGATCAGAATTGAATTGATTTGAAAAAGGTACTGAAGTTTAAGACATATACCTTTTTGAGCCAGTTGTTCCTACAGTCTGCCAGTCTGGATGTGTGGTGGTGCATCTCTGACAATTTGCTGATGGCGTCACTCAGTTGTTTGGCTAAAAATGGGTTTCTACGACTGAAATCCTGAACTGCAGAATCCAGTTCAGCAAGAGTCCGACCACAGGAGTCCAGGTCCTCCATCAGGCTCTGAAGAACAATTCAGGTAAAGTAAACAACTGGTACATGAAGTATTTGATGTATTTGAAAGCAATATAGTTAGAACATATAATAACAAGTAATTTAAGTGACCCAAGCCACATAAAAAAAAAACTAAATTGACAAAGTAAAATTTAAAAACATGGCAAACAAACCTTTACTTCTTCTTTGGCATGATCCACATCAGGAGATTTTTCTTTAAATTTAGCTGACACTGCTTTGAGTTTCTCAGAGATGTCATGAATCCTGGAACTGAAGTTTTCTTTGATTTCTCTGGTTTTCTGAATCTCTCGCTCTTTAGATAGAACCTAAAGAACAAAAATATTGAAAACTTGCATGTAATAAAAATGTATATAATGTGTACATTTTTTTAAACCTAGTATGTGACATGGTACCTGGTCCTCAATAGCTCCCAATGCCAGGGAGACTTCAGCGAGCTGCATAGAGATCTCAGAGGGGAGAATAGTGTAGAGGTCCAGGTACTTGCTCTGCTGTTGTTCTGCTAACTTATCCACATTCTGCCGATAACTGATCACATCTCCATGCACAATCTAAAATATAATATCCAATTAAAAATGCATACAAATATAATCAGTTGTTATATTTTGTGGGGTGTACCTCAAGTTCCTGTAGTAAGGCATCAATATCTGGAGTTGGATTTAGCAGTAGCTCTCGTGTTTCTTGAATCCACGTCTTTACAACACTCAGCTCCTTCTCTACTTCCTCTCTGTCTCTGAGCTCCTGAGCAGCTTGAGCTCGCTTGGTGCGTGACTGTGTCAGGAGGCTGTGGAAAAGACAAGACAAATAAAAGCATTTATATTCCAATTAATTAATTTCCATAATCAATATCAACGTTTAATTTATCACATCACTAATATTTTAATACAATATATAATTAACACTATGGAGCTTTTCTGGAGGAGGATCTGATTCTGCTCATAATAAGAGTGCTTGTTTTATTATTATTATTTATCAATTGCAATTAAAACACCTGTAACTGAATAAATGCCAGATAGACAGGTTTAATGCCATACTGCAAAACATTCCAGCAAATCAGTAACATCTCAATGGACACAAGATGGTTAGGATACTTAGAAAATTTACATAATTCACCTTTGAAACACATAAATACTGTATACAGTGTTAAATGTATGTATCTGTGTAATGGTGAGCGATTGTGCGAGGAATTTCCATGCAAAATCTTCATGCCACTAAAGGTAAGAAACTGTCTTGTTTCTGACAATAAAATTAACATATTTCACAACATAACATGAGTACCTCTCCATTTGTTCTTGCACAGCTCTGATCTCGCGCAGGCTGGGCAGTTCGTCCTGTTCACTTGTGGGAGAGGGCACTTCCATGTCGTGTAACAGACTCAGAGCGTATTGTCTGAGCAGCATCAGTGAGGACAGCTCTCTCTCCAGGTCCTGACTCAGAAGCTCGTGTTGGTCCAGAAGAGACAGAAGTGTGGCTTTAGAGGCCTTCTCCACTGCACTGTCAGGGACCCGACTCTGCAGCTCATCAGCCACTGCTTTTACCTTCGCCATCTGTAAAATATTTTTTTATCAAGCACAATTCAGATCCATCCATCCATTTTCTCCCGCTAACAATTCAACAATTCAGATGACACCCATAAAGGATAACAGATAAAGTGCTACATTAACGGTGCACTATGTAGTGTAACTTTTATTGCCAATTTTACTTTTCACCAATTTGTCTCCAGTAAGATGGGTAGGTGTTATAGTGATTTGAAGAGAACAATTACACTTTCTAATCTATGTCCATGCCTACCTTCTCTCTAAATGTCCACCACTCATGTGCAGTGTCCTCCAGTACTCTCTCCTGTCCCCGAGCCACGCTGCGTAACCGAGTCCATCTCTGCCAAACCGTCGTCATGGAGCGGCTGATGGTGGCTTTACTCGCGTCACTCCCCACCAACTCCAACTGAGAGGCCTGCTCCTCCAACTCACTCAGCTTCTCTTGGAAACCATTCACCAGTGACACAAGGGACTGAAGGAAAAAGTAGATACACAATAAGTATTACACAAAATAATATTCAAAGACAATGGCTATTTATTCACCAATATTAAAGACTAGTTATGTTATTTTTACCCGATGGCTGCAAAGTTTGTCCTCTGCCTCTTGGCTGGTAGCTGCCTTTGCTGTAGAAAACTCAGTAAGTTTCTTCTCAGCTTCATTCATGAGCTCAATGACAGTCTGTCTGGCCTCCTGGTAGGACTTCCACTGGACAACACAGCTACAGATAAACAGGACAATGTTTATATCAGGTCACTATTTTATTTTGTTTGTACTATTCTAAAGAGTAACATAATTTCTTCACATAACAATGCATCTGTTTTAAAAGTATGACACCCATAGACAGTCTACCAGTCTTTCTCTATCTAAAAAAAAACATTTGATTTCTGTTTGAAAATTATGATTTATTTCAAATCCAGGAAGATTAGCATTTGAAAGAAGACTGAAATAACAACTGCAACTTTATTTATAACAATACACGTTGACCAAAGTGCTACAAAGCAATAAAAGCATAGGTAAAAAAACTAATAAAAATAATAAATCTAACAAAAGAAGAACAAGGAGGATTTAAGGAGTGATTTAAAACAGGTACAGAAGAGTTATGTCTAATGTGCAAAGGCAGCTCATACTCAACTAATATACCAGTAACAAATATCTTGAAAAGTTGCATTCATAATTCTCACAACAGACTCCAAATCAAATTTTGAATCATACCTGTGGAGGACATCCTGGTGACACTGCAGCTGATCCCGGACTTCTGCTCCTCTCTGTTTGGCTGACTCTACACTGACCCTGAGCTGCTCTTTGGCTGTGGGGTTCACCAGTGTTTGTAGTTGAGGGAGAAGATTCTGCAGTTCGTCTAAATGTATCAGAAACTCCTGCTCTGTGACCATGATGTCCTCCTGCTGCCTCAGACACTCCTCATAGTTCTCCACGTCCACGCCCAGGCTGGCTTGTTGGAGGAAAGACACAGCATCCTCCAGCCACTCACAGGCCGACTGCATCCGGAAGTGGTATTTTTGACATAGCACCAGAGCTTCCTCCAGTGTAATCTGCAAAAATGCATTTAACATATAAAAATGATATGTCTGTTGCCTTCTAATGGTAACAGTGGAGAGAAAAGCATTAAGAAATAGCAAATACCAGCAGGGCTATTAGTAACAGTACGCTAGCAGATACTTTGTAGTGGATGTAATTATTGCACGGAAATGAATAGACTGTGTTTTGATATCATATGTGACACTTAGAAATGCAACATCTTTTTAATTTATTTAACCTTTATTTAACCAGGAAAAAACACACTGAGATTAAAATCCTCTTTTCAAGGGAGTCCTGGCCTTTTAATATGCGTGTTGGAACAGCTTTTAGCATTGCACGCAAAAATAAACAATCCAAATATGACTCCAGATATCTTTTAAGTTCTTCAGTTCTTTAAAATTCAATTTAGCTCTATACTAAACACAAGAACAAAATGCATATGCAATTTCTTACCAATTTAGAGCTGAGTGCTTTCTGAACATCGGCCTGCAGCTTGGCCATCTCCTCCAGGCTTGTATCGAGGTGGACTGGGACCAGCTCATTAGCGCTGATGTATTTCTGTTTCTCTCTTGAGCTCAGAGCTGCCACGATCCTGAGGCGGGACTGCACTTCCTCCTGCATGATCTGCTGCTTCCTGATCTCCTCTTGGACCTTCTCCACTCTCACATCCACAATCACCGCCGTGCTCAAATCATCCCTCACCTGCTGCAGCCAATCTAGTGTCCTTTTCATTTCTGTTTCAAAATCTTTACTCTGGACAAACCTATTCTCACACTCCTCTATCAGCTCACCGACTGCAGACTGTAAGGATCTCAGCTCTTCCTGCCATGAAACAATTTGCTCTTTGGATGCGTCTTGAGCAGCTTGGTCAACACGCGGTGCAAGAGTGTCCATTTGTTCCATAAGCCTTGATAAATGGGAGTCTGCGTTATGCAAACTACCTGCAAGTGCGTGGTAATTTTTCAATCTTTCCTCTGCTGATTGTGTTTCAGAGTTTACCCTGACTAGCTGCTCTTTCGTCGCCCTCAATTCTGAATCAACCTGCATTGCCATAGCTTTGTGGTCCTCAAATGACTCCAAAGTCTCATCCAAATGTTCAACTTTCTGTTCAACTAGGCGTTTCAAACTATTATACAAACTAACAAGTAAGGTCATTTCCTCTGTGCGCCAGGGCTGTCCAGTGCTTCGGAAGCCCTCCTTTTTCTGATTCAGTTCACTCACAGCTAAACCCAAGCTGCTAAGATCTGTCTGCATTGCTTTGTAGTCACTTTGCAAATTTAGAACTTCTTCAGTTTGTAGACCAACAGGCTGCGTGCCAAGATGGTTATACTGTTCCTCCAGTTCTTTAAGTGCTTTGTGCGTTACATCGATGAAGGAGGCATATTCATTTCTAGTAAAAATAGCTTGTTGGATTTTCTCATGCTTCTCTTTGGCTAATGTTAAAATACTGTTATACTGTTGAGGTAATGTAATCAGCTTTTCATCCAAGAAACAATGGTCAACCTCATTCAAAGTGGGTAATATCTCCTGCCCAGCCCTTTGCACAATAAGCAGTAGATTTTCGTATTCAATTGCCTGTTCAATAATTTGTTCATATTTAAATAATTGTGTTTCCAACTCAGCGTCACCCACCATTAGATTGATTTCTGGGAAAGTGACGATATCTGCTTGCTTTAACCACTGGCAAATCTTCTCCAAATCTGTCTTGAAATATTTGCGAGATACTAAAACTTTCTCCAGCTCTTGTAGTTTTTGCCCACATCTGTGCAATGTCCGATCAAAAATATTCTGCAATTCTTGTAGCTTAGTTAGAATTTCATTTTTCTCCTCCTCGCTCGCATCTCTCATCAAATCCCTTCCCTGAGACCACAGTGAAGTAAGCTCACTTTGATAAGCTTTAAGGCTGCTCTGAATATTCCTGCATGTTCTGACTTGCTTGGCCAAATCTTCTGGTAACAAAGCAATGTATTCCTCGGCTTGGGCTTTCTTTTCATTCTGCTGGACCCATGATATTGACTGGTTCACTGCTAACAAAAATTGTGTCCTCTCCGTGAATGCCTTGCTAAGATGTTTTCGTCTTTGTACCACCTTGACACTCAAAGATTCTACTACATTTTGGGTGTCAGAGATGAGTTGCTGCAGATTTTGGCGTTCACTTAGACCTAATCTAGCCATCACTCGATCAGCATCAGTCATAGCCTGGTCCAGTAACAGCTGCTTGGCCTCCAGTTCGCTGCATATACTTAAATGGTCGAATAAAAAGCTTTGGGCCAGTTCTGGAGGTGGACTCATCTTCATGGCCTCCGATAGGGCAGGCTGCTGCTCCTCTGCCCAATCACGAGCCTCTCTCAGACGGGTCTCCACTTGGCTCATGTCCTCCAGGGTCACCATTGAATCCTGTACCTTCTTTTCAATTAGGTTATGCATCTGCATCCATCGCTGCTCAAAATGGCTGATTTGTTCTTTCACCAGTTCCTTGTCATCTAAATTGAGATGTTGAATTACTTTTTGTTTCTGCTCCTTCAGGTCCTCAAGAGTCCCTTTCTGTTCTTCAAGAGTTACTGCAAGTTGACGTAGAGCCTCCAGATGTTGAGATGAACTTTCAGCATCAGTTCTGTAACAAACAGTATATTAGGGTATAATAGGGTACCCTATTAGGGTATATCTAAAAGAGTCACTGTGTGTTTTGCATGAGAGGTGTCCAAGCAGGTGTTCCTCCACATGTTGTGCTTTGCAAAGAATGTTCAGTACAGTATGACACTGAACTTCAAGCACGTTGTCTGCATGAATATGCCAAATTACAGGTCAGAATTCAATTACAATTAATACAATAATGGAATAAATGCTAGAGTAGAGTAATCTTTAATGTATTGTAGAACTTCGCATGCAAAGCTATTTCAAGAAGGTGGTAGTGGACCCACTAACTGAAAAGTTACAGACATACCTAGCCAGATTGTCCCACTCTCTGGACACCTGTTCGAAGAGTGCCTCGACTGCACTGATACAGTCATGGTACTCTTGTGCCCTCTGCAGGTCCTCCTCCCTCTGGCTCTGCAGTCTGTTTGACTGGTGACACAGCTCCAGCCATGTGTCACTGAGGCGGTCCAGGTCTGAGTGTTCCTGTGAACCCTGACCTCCCGTCAGCCGACTCACAGTCTCAGACATCAGGGTCAGAGTGCTCTGCTTTGATTGAAGTAATTCACTACAGTCCTGTCAAGAATTCATACAGACTGTTTTAATTGAAAGTACTCTGTAATAAGGAAAGATTTTAGAGTCTGTAGTATCGTTTCCAGAAAATAAACGAAACACTGAAACTGGCTATGACTACAATGTTGTATATAAAAATCATTGAGATGGTATAACAATACACAAATAAAGCTTAGATCATAGGAGTGCAGTACCTTGGCTTGTGAGAGCATGTTTTGTGCGATTTTGATTTCAAGTTCTGCAGGTCGTCTGGAGAGGCTGAGCAGCTGCTGCTCCAGGTCCTGGAACAGAGCCGTAAGGTCCTGCTTCTGGTCTCTGATCTGTCTCCAGCCTTCGGACAACTCCTGAGCACTAGACATGCGCTCCTCAATCTGAAACACCATACAAGTCCATGTAAGCCATGTAAAAAAAATATACTTCTAAAATCATTTTGTCTCATTCTACTTTCGTAGGTTAGATGATGATCACGTTTTATTGAGTTACAATAGTTTTTTTTTTGTTTATTTAATCTAATATATTCACAAATGCTACATTTAATGGAAACTCACTGTTAGCTTGACTTGCTGGACCTCTGCAGCTGTCACTCTCACTGCATCATCAGACAGATCACAGACAGAGCAGACCAGATCCAGGTAAGTGCTGGCCTGCTCCTGAAGTGCCCTGTAATGCTTCACCTGCCACAAAACAGAGACCACAATTAACATGATGAGCAAATACACACTATGCAAGTAATGTTGCACATTGAAAAGAATATTTCTGGTCTTCCAAGTTTTGATTTCAATTGTGTTTTGTCTTTCCATCTAATTACAACATGTTTTCTTTTAATTATAATTATTCTATAGTACTACTTTAGAGTAATACCAATAAGAAAAGACTGCAACAGGGATAGAGACATACACTTAACATTTATTGTTACCTGCTTGAGTGCCTCCTGTAGACCAGATGGGCCCTGATCATTGACCTGGAGCTCTTTCTGAACGGTGGAGAGCCAGGTTTGACACTGCTCCAGAGTGTCCTGGTGGCTCACGTGTTTCTGCAGCTCACGGTCCAGACTTTGGTAAACCTGTAAAACAAAATAAAATCCATTCTTACAATCTTAGCTAGTATTACATTTTCACAAACTACTAAGAGACCCCTTACTCGCTGTGCAGTGCTACAAATGGCAGAGTAGCTGTCTCTCGCCCCCTGTTGGTGAGCTTGGATTTGTTGACTGACTTTGGCTTGAACTTGACCCGTACAACTCGCCATAAGATCTTCTCCTTTCTGCTTTAAGCTGCTGAGACGATCCTCAAAACTTGAAATCTCCTCCATTATTGCCTGAAAATAACAAATTCCAATTTAAACAATAGGTTTAAGGATTAATTTCTTCAGTAATTTATTCTACAGTATTTTACCTGTTAGATTGGACTTTACTGTATCTGAAATCCAAAGTTACCTTGTGCCGGGCCAGTTGCTGTGTAGCCATCTCCATACTGCTGGTTTGCATAGAGTCTGAGGTGACCAAACGACTGGACATCTGAAGAAGCCATTTCTCCACTTCCTGCAGCTCACTGTTGTAATCCTCGTGCTCTTTTACCCAATCCACAAGGTTTTGAACATGGGTCTGAATATTGAGGAAAAATGCAAAAATGCTATAATACTATTAATGACTGAAAAATGATATGGTCATAAAATGTTAAAAATGTACAAACTTTGGCAGCAAGACAGAGATCCTGATAGTCTGTTTGCAGTTTTTTCATGTTGTCACGAATTGTTGGATCATGAACCAACTCAAGCAGGGCCTCTCCTTTCTCTATCACAGATTTCACTGTTGGTTCATGGGACTGCACTGTCTGATGGACTGTCTACGATTAAAAATCAAACACATAAACATTCAATCTCCAAAACAGAAGAAACAACATTTAAATTGGCAGTTGACCATGTGTTGTATATATTTTCAATCATATCTAAAGCTCTTAATCAAATATTAATATAGCTAGTATTAATGTACTTGAGACTTACTTTGTATTTTGCCAGCTGAGCTTTCTTCTGGTACAGTTCTGCTTTAGGTTCTACGGTTGCAGCTAACAAGTTCTTGGTTTCCAGTGCCCACTGCGCCTGTGTTTTATATTTATCCATGAAGTCTTTGGACAGTGATATGCATTTCTCTAAGGAGCTGTGTTCATTCCTTAAAGCCGACATTAGGCTCTCGAGCTGGGAGAGTTGAGCATCCACTTCTTCCTTTAGCTGCTCAGCTTCAGGCTCCTCCAAGAATGCCATAGCACGTTCAGTTTTCTCTCTCATTGATTTCAGGTAAGTGTGTCCCTGCTCCATGTCTGCCTGAAAAGACTGGAAAAAAATAAAATATTACTCTTTAGATCAAGGAGGTTTTTTTTTGTTTTTTGTTTTTTTTAGCATATAATACATTTTCACTAATCATTATTTAATTTATTCATATAGGACTCTTTTGTGTGTGTGCATACCTCAAGTTTCTTCATCTTTCTCTCCATGGCAAACCGGTCGACTACATCAACACTTATTGCTACAGTGCTGAAGTTATTTTGAGCTGTGCTGAGCCAGTCTGTAAAGGTTGTAACAATGTTCTGTGCTTCTTCAATGCAAGACACTTCCTCTTGTAGTTGTTTGATTGTTTCCTATGACCCAATAATGAAATATTTAATTATATGACAATTACCAATTAAAAGAGGTATGAATAAAGATTTACCAGTAAGTGCAGCAGGAGGGCATGGTAGCGTGCAGTGATCTGAGTGGCTCTGGAGCTGATCCTGGAGCTGATGTGTGTCTCATCCAGGACCTGCTGAGCCAAAACACTGAGGCCCTCCATCTCCTCCTGGTAAACAAGCACTTCCTCCTGCCAACTCTGTACGAGGTAATAGAGGTATGTTAACAAAACAACTAGAAAGACATCAACACAGATTGACATATTTAACTACGCATCCACTGTACAGTTTGCAAGCTCACCCTACGCATTTTCATAGTAATATCACTGCCAAACCAATGATAACAGTTTGTGTACCTTTATGAGTTGAAGTTGTGCGTCTTTGGTGGTACGGTCAGATCGTCTGTGTGTCCGCAGTTGAGCTTTGGTTTCCATGCCTTTGAGCCAGCTGTCCAGACACTGAAACTTCTGCTCCATTTGCCTGAGTTTGGCCAGAGCACTGTTGAGCTGGGAGCGCGTTTCAGCCAGTCGGGTCTGGTACAGCCTCCACTCCTGCTGCAGAGTCTCCAGGGCACGGTCTTCGATTTGGGGCAGACCCCAGGGAATGACTTGCTCCCGACTCTCCAACAAAGTGTTAAGCAACGCTTGGCCTTCAGTACAGTGGAGCTGCAGTTCCTGTAGTGATATAGAGGTTGGTAAGTAATATTGAAAGTATTGGAAATCATTTTAATATCATTCAACTATATAAAATGTTAGTTTTACTGTATATGTCTACATAGATTTATAAGCATATTGTATTTACCCAAATGACATTCAATTACTTTACTGTTATAATGAGCCATTACTTTATCATGTCAAATTGTTAATCATTGTTTTGCTTTGTTCTTGTTTACCTCATGTGGCAGTTACATCCATTCCAAATTTTGAGACAGTAGATTTTTTGTCCCCAACACATTAGTTATAATACGTTCTTATCAGATTGGAACAACAAAATAGTTTTCAGACCTGTAGCTTTTGTAGAGTGTCTTCCAGCATGTCCACATCTCCCTCGAGCTGCATGTAGCACCCAAGCTTCTCCTGTTCCTGCTCCAGCCACTCCTCAAATGCATGAAGCCCACGCTGGTACTCCTGATGGGCCTTCACCAACTCCTCCGCTTTACCCACTGCTTTCTACATGATGAAAATAACAACAGATTCATTAGTTATTACTTATTAGTAATATTCTGTTTTTCCTTTTGATTTAATATAGACGAGATTTACCATGGCATTGTCCTTGATGGTGTTGTAGCGCTCTTGGAGATCTTGCAGCTCAAGTTGAGTCACATAGTTTTCAGAAATACTGAGGCTCTTTGCAGTGATAGTCTCAAGAAGAGCATTGTGACTCAAGACTTCCTCATACAACAACTGAAAAAGCAAATATATAATAATTAATATAAAAAAACAGTAAGTAAAATTTAAGTAAAATAAATTGGCACAATACCTTTGCTTTGCTCAGATTGGCAGTTTTATCTCTCATCTCAGGACAGTGCTTATCGGTGGGGTCTAGACTCTCTTCCACTCGCTCCATCCACATCACAAACTGTCGGACATCCTCCTGGTAACTGGTCCACTGGGACAGAGAGCCCTCCAACTGACTGTACAATTGGAAGTAATATAAAGATGTAACTAACACTGAGACACCAGACCCCAGTCAATGTTAAACACTAAAATAACTTACAAAATCATGATTGGATTAAACTGACCTTTTACACTGAATGGAGGCAGATAATAGGGCGTCCCAGGAGTCTTTCATCTCCTGTATTTGTTTCTGCACAGCGGGTACACCGTCTGAGGATGTGTTCCTCTGGACTGACTCTCCTCTTGTGATCAACATCTTCAGTTGAATCTCTTTCTCCTGACGAGCTGTTAGCAAAGCCTGACAAGACATACACATTGAAATTAATGAATAAATATATAAATAAAGAGTCTACCAATATAATAGTATAATCCTAGAAAGCAACTCATATGTATGTAGTATATGCACACACACACACACACACACACAAAATAAAACTGACCAAATTATTATGATGATCCAACCCCAAAACAATTAACATGTACAGAAAGCTTCATCAGAATATATAAATTATTTGCATAAAAGTAATAATAATATCTCACACTGACATTGCACTTTAGAGGCTTGGCAAGGTAGATTCATTATTTATTCACTTTACATTTTCACTTAAATAGCCAGAGCTGCCATATAAATGTTCCAATTACCTCCAGTTTGATCATCCTGCTGTCCAGAACATTTTTATCCACTGTGGGGGCACAGTAGGTCTGCAGCATGTGGCTGGTGTCTGCCACCCAGTTCTGGAGCTCCTTCAGCCCCTGGGAGAACAGCTGGTGCTCATTGACAATGCGTTCAATTCTAGAGGCCTTCTCCTGCAAAAGATCATCAGAATACCAGTTTATTTTAATCTCATAAAACCACATATCATCTCTAAAATGGTGGAGAGGCCATAGAGTTTTATAGTAAAATTTCAATAATGGGCATCCTTTTTTTACACAAAGCTTATAAAGAATTACCTGAGCATGTACTATATAGCCACCAAGATTAATTAGGCAGTGAACATTTCCGTCTACAAATATAATTCCTTTATAAATAGTCATGAAAACACAAGACAACACAATTTAACGGAGTTGCACAGTGTTACACAAGTTAAGTCTACCACCTGTGTAGAAAGTCCAGACAGTAGCACGCAGACAGACAGCTGTTACTGTACCTTGGTGAGGTTGGTTAGAGCGAGGTACTGAGCAGAGAGCTGAGACACACGGTGCACAAAGCCCTTTCCGGCTGCGTGCTCGTCCCACAGCAGCTGGGCCTTTTCCCTGAGCCTGCTGAGCTGCACCTCCTGAGAAGCCAACTCCTCAAGCACAGACTGGAAGGGACAGGCAGGTTAGCACAGAAGCATGCAAGCAGACACAGACACAGAGATACAGGTGAGTGAGAGGGTCAGACAATGCAACACATAGTAGTGTTATGGTAAAAAAGGCAGTAGATATTGAAAAACATTTAAGAACAATTGTTGAAGACGTTAAAACGTGTAACTGAAGCAAAGAAAAGCATGGCATCAGATGC
Source organism: Scartelaos histophorus (assembly GCA_000787155.1). Taxonomy (NCBI): domain Eukaryota; kingdom Metazoa; phylum Chordata; class Actinopteri; order Gobiiformes; family Gobiidae; genus Scartelaos; species Scartelaos histophorus. The sequence goes on from KN489478.1 coordinate 77,803, forward strand.
AGTTAGCTTTTGGCGGTTTTGTTGTTTTAAGCAAAGCAAGAATGGGTGACCAAGTACAATGCCTATTCCTTATCTTGATGTAGACTGAAAATGAAAAAGTTTCTAACTACAAATACATCACATCTACTGATTGGCACCTGTAGCTTGTGAAGCTCCATTTTCTTGGCTGTAAGGTCATGCAGTCGAGTGCTGCTCTCCTGCACAGCCAGTTCTGTGGCATTCAGGCAGTCCTGAAGAGGTTCCGCGCTGGCTTCAAAATCCTTCATCTGAGACACCAAGTTCTGAAAAAAATGATTTTGTACGGGATTACTAAAAGGACAAATTAAAATACTATTCCTGATCACCAACTATATATACATAATATTCTTTTATGTAACATTTTGGAGCAGGTTTGAGCACAAAGCCTTACTTGTAAATTGGTCTCTCTGTTGTGGAGGTTGGACATTATACTCTTCCAGTCTTCTCGAGCTGTGTTCATTTTAACTCGAACTGCATCCACTTTGTCTTTTGGTGCCACACTGCAGACGAACTCCCCATTCACAACCACAGCGTTCAACTTGGACTGGCCCTGTTCTCTGTCATTTAAAAACTCCTGTACATAAGTAAGAAAATATTCACATTTTTTAACCTTTGGTTAAAGGTTTCAAGTCACCACTGTTCAAAGTGCTGTACAAATTCAGAAGTTATAGAAAAAGCATGTTTCAACCAACAAATAAATAAAGTAAAATAAGCAAAACTAAAACCAGTACATGAAAAACAGTGGGAGCAGCAAGAAGCTTGCATTGGTTTATAAAACTGGAAAAAAAAATTCTCTGGCAACTGTGTAACTATTTTAAGGTATTAAAATCCAACTGTTGCTTTATTGCACTTTCTCGAGTTTGTAAAATGTAATCAGTTTAATACAAAATGCGTTACTTATTATTACCTGTATTTTCTGCAGGCTTGAGGAGGCTTCGCTGAGATTCTGGGGAGCGTCAAAGCATTTGGCCGTGTTGATCTTAGTGTTGACGAGCCACTGCTGAAACTCTCTGAAAGTTGAACGGAAACCCTGGTCCAGCAGCTTCTCTTTGCTCTGACACTCCCTGGAAGCCTTCAGGCTGAGACTACAGAGGTACAACATGAAGAAGTTTATTTAGTGAGTTTTCCTAATTGAATCATACGAAATTTATATAAACACACAAACACACATTGAAATATAAAAAAAATATTGAAAGCCATTGGGTTTCAGTTTCCTGTTACAGGTGACATTTTAAGGACTGTAAAATGAGAAAATTGTTAAGAGGTTTGGAGACCATTGTCATTTTTCATTTTTTCAAATAAATAAATCAAAAATTGACAATAAAAGCACTTTTCTAACCTGTTATATTCCTTTATTAGTGCAGACACTCTCTCAGACTGGGTTCCCATGTCTTTGGAGAATCGACACAAATCATTCAACTGGGTTTTCAAACTGTCAGACATGGGCTCAGCTTTGACCAGATCCTCCAATGTGTCCTAAGGAAAAAAAACACAAAACTAATTAAACAAAATGTGTCCTGCCAAAGTATCCCACTCACTACTATAAGTCATTAATAAGAGATGATGTAATAGCCAAATGGACTTACCTTGGCCATTTCCCATCCTTTAACAGCCTCCTCTCCATCCGTTTTGGCCTCAGCTTGAGTTAGCTTAAGACGCCATTGATGTAGCAGTCGACTGAAATCATGTAGATCGTGCTCCAGTTGTGCAGAGAGGCTAGTGAACTCCTGCTCTGAGCTGGCAATCTGGGACAGGGTAGTTTCTAGGCTAGCCCTTGTCTGTAGTGCCCCCCGTTCCCACTGTTCCCATGATGACAGCAGGGCGGCCTCCTCTCGCTCCATGGCTTCATATCCTCCAGAGCCGGTGTGATC
>KN489478.1:79730-95344 GCA_000787155.1 Scartelaos histophorus
AGCCTCTCTCTGCCTCGTTGTTTAGAGTCAAGCAGCTCCTGAAATTATACAAGTTTCAAAGTGGCATCTTTTGTCCTCATTCTTGTTTGTTAAATTTTTTTTCATCGCATAAACTTTACGAAGCAGGATAGAATAAATATAGATAGTGTATAATGTATAGCGTATAATGGGAGTGAAGAGTGGGAGAGAATCAAACCCATGACACAGAGTTCTGTATACGTGCCAAAACTCAAATAGACTAAAGTGTGACTAAAGTGTAGACTGAAGTGTACCACAAATCATTTTTTTAGATTTAGTTCCTGAGAAATAGCTCAATGCAGTACTTACTACTCACCTGTACTTTTGAGAGTTTCCTTTTTATAGACAGAGAGTCTCCAGACAGGTCAGACCAGCGCTGAAGCTCCTCTTTGGCTGAGACCAACCAATCGTTAAAGTCCCTCACAGCATCCAAGTACTGCTCATGTTCTGATACAATGCTCTGCATGGACTGCACTTTACCCTATGAATAGAAAAATAACAGCACAATATAATGCAGTTAATTAATACAGATGTAAGATCATCTTTATTTGTCCCACAATGGACAGTGTTGCAATGCAAAGTTGATGAACAGCAGGAGAATGGGTAACATCCAATCAAAAACCAAGATAAGAAAATTAAAAAAGATGGCCTAACTATTTAAAAAAGTTAGATGGGACAGTATTATGGGATAGTATTTTTCTTCATTGCTACATCCCTGCTACATTTGCTGAGGAAGACATTTCCGACTGCTCATCTGGAACTTGACCTACAGGATTTTTTTTTTTTATTCTTCCATCAATCTTACCTTAACCACTGCTGAAATATCTGCAAAGTGTGCACTGAGCTCTGCCCTTGACTCTGGTCCAAAGGTGGGGTCAGCCGTTTTCTCGTGCATCTCCACTGCCTTCTCCGTCAAGCGGGACAGGACTGTGGCATGGGCGTCCACATCGGCCTGGAGGGCTCGCAGTCGCTCCAGGAGGGCACACTTCTCTTTCAGACCAGGCTGCTGAGGGAGGGTCATGCCCAGCTCCTGCTCCACACTCTCCATCCACTGCTGGAGCTGGCTACGGTTGTCCTGGAAACTGCTCCACTGGGTCACTGTCCACTCCAAACGACTGAAACGAAAGAAGACATTTTGGTCACTTGTCTCTGCTGCCAGACATAAAACAGTTGAAGATACAAAGAGATATCTTAAGTATGTCAAGTATAAGTATCAAATATATAAATCTAATGACCAGTATGGTCATAGACTGGACCATGTTCATTGCCTTTCATGGCCAAATAAACAAGCTAATTCAAATAAAGATAAAGCTTCTTGTTCACATCTGCTCTTAAAGGATTCACTTTTACTTCTGACACTTCTAGCACATATTACTGTACATGTACATACCTGTGACAGCTCATGGAGGTCATGAGCATGTTGGCCCATGCGTCCTTCAGACTCTGCAGCTGGGAGCAGATGGCCTCCTGTCCTTCCATTCGATTGTGCTTCAGGACCTGCTCCCCTTTACCCACTGTCATGTTGAGTTTGACCTCGCCTTCACCCTTCATCAGCAGAATATCCTGAAGCAAGCAAGAAGGACAGCGACCATTGTATTTAGAGGAACATATAAGAATATTTCTAATGAATAATGAATTAATAATAATTGCAAAATCAAATCAGGACATAAAAAAGATACATATACATTTTTTGCATTCTTTATTGCTTAGTTATTCAGATAGCTGGAGTGAAAAGGCATAAATAGTCAATTGTATGTACACTAGGAACTAGTTTCCTTTTTTTCCCTTTTTTCCCCCACAAACCTGTACAAGTCCTAATCTCTTCTCCAGCGTCTCCTTGTTGCCCACAGTGCTGTTGAGTGCACCCAGCCTCTCCTGGATCATACTGAGCCAGGTCCATGTGGCCTGTAGAGTTTCCTCAAAGGCCTGCTGCTCCTGGAGGGTGAGCTGACAGGAGCGGAGCAGGTCCCTCCCTCTCCTCAGCAGAGCCTGGTGCTGAGACTGGAGCTGAGCGGACACTCGAGTCTCACTGCCGTCTCCTCTGCCGCCTTCATTTAGCGCCTGGGCCTCCTGACACAATCGCTCAAAAGAGTCCCTGTACGGATAGATATTTTAAAGTTACATAATTTTAAAAGTTATTAGGAATTTGTGATTTCTAATATAGAAAGATACACATTGATTTATTCATTTATAGTGATTTTACAATGAGAATACATTCAGCCCTGGTTTAGCCTTGTTTTAGCTTAGGTTTGCAAAATTTTTGACAATTGATTTTATGTGGATTGTGAATGAACAAATAAATTAATAGTCAATATGTATACACCAAAGCATATTCATTTTAGATAAACGGTTATTAGAGCAAAGTTGATGGGAATGGAACTTAACACTGCAAAAACTACAGATACCTTTCTTTCAGAACCTCTTGTTGAAACTCTTCTACTTGTTCAAGCACAACTTTTTCAGGACTTCGCTGCTTGGTCTCAAGAAAATCTGTGGTCATCCTCTTTTCCGTGTGCTCCAACCACCACTTCAGCTTCTTAAGGCGACCCTCAAACCTTAAGGAATACATTTATGTTAATCAAAAAAAATCCAACATAATGTATAGCTAGATATAGTGTTTTCATACCCCTTCATAAGAGATGCACTATCTTCCAGGATCTGCTGGTTCTGTCTGCACTGATCCACAAAGCCGTCCCAGTCCTGTTGTATGGATGACAGGTGCTGTTGGACCTGTCCTGCACTGGCTTTGGGCAGATGGAGGAGCAGCTTCTCTCCCTCTTCACAAACTTGGGTAAGACGTACCTCACCCTCCTCCACCCGCTCCATAGCACCCTGCAGAAAGAGAAAGGATTGTTCACATTTTTTGAGATGGGTATCACAGACAAAATATTGCCTTTATTAAAATCAACTGTTTGGATAACCTAATGTATAATCTAAACTTCAGAACATCAAGAAATGTGATTTAAAAGTATTGTAATTGGACAGACAAAAAAATTATCCACAGTTTCAAGTAATTCCAAAGAAAACCCCTCAAAAATTAGAAAACCAAATCATATACACATGTGCCCACCTCTAATTTTTTATGTCTTTCAAAGTTAAACCTTGTTTCTGATAAAATATCTGCAGTAGTTACAAATCAATACACCATATTTACCTTAATCTTTTGTAGTTTACGATCCACAATATAAGTGTCTCCAGATCTGTCAGAGCACTCTTTAACTATCTCCCTTTGCTCTGAAAGCCAGCTATGAAACTCCTGAGCCAAATCTATAAAGCAGAAAAATATTGTAGCAACTCCATCCTGCATTAATTAGGGAAGAGGTAGAAAACCGTAGTGCTTGGATAAATATATTTACCATTGAACTGTTGCTGGAGACAGGTTTGCAATGAGACCAGTGTACGGGCAGAAAGCTGGTTCACAGATTCATATGTTTTAATGAGGTCAGTGAGAGCTGAACCCAAACTGGCCAGCTCTTCAGAGGGGTATTTTCTACACAGTGTATTCAGGCTTTCTCTGGTGGCATCAATACTTCCCTGTTGATTTTGGAGCTCCTTTTGAATCTCCTGTGAAACAAAAACGTGTTACTACTTGGTCAGTTCTTACACATTTGACAGTAGTTTTCTAGCAATATACCAATGATTCTGAAAAATACGACCATCTGCTTATCTCTAGTACCTACAGCTATCTGGTTAAACTATACTGTTTAAAGAAGTGCACTAAGCTGGTGTGATGTCACCTATAGCGTATGGCTCCAGTCAAATGAAGCTCATGACAGCAGCGGTTATAGAGGCACATTTGAAGCCGAGCTCCATAATAGCAATAGAGATTTATTTGCATCTTAGGAATAAAAATTTATTTACAGACAAAATAACAAAATAAAAAGGCCAGAATCATGTAGAGCATGTCAATACAAACATTTTAAGACCAAAATGACAAGGCTCACAGCAACAGTTATAGAGAATGGTAAAATCTTTTCAATGTAAAGTCAACTGGAAACATCAATGGAGCCGGGAGCACTCAAATGTTCACTGTACTATTAAACAAATCTTGCCAAGTCTTGTGGTAATGGTAATAACCTGATTATAATTATTGAAACAGACTTCTTTCCTCTCATATATTTTGCCTGATTTGTGTAATTACCTTGACTCTGCAGATGTCCTCTGGGTCAGACCCTGTTGGTGAAGAAACTAAAGTGTCCTCCATACTTTTGAGCCAGGCCGACATCTGCGAGATATAGTCCTCCAGCTGTTTCCTTTGTGAACTGAAGTCTATTAGATTTCCTTTGGCTTGCTCATGCAGCTTCTGAACTGTATTCATCTTTTTGCGTAGATCATTCTCCAAAACCTGCCCAAATATGGATAATCATTCTAGTAGATGAATCATAATGTTATTTAATATATTTTGAATATATTACCTGTAACCTTGCAGGAGTTTCTTGACTTTGGATATGTTTCTTTAACTCTGAAATCCTGCTTTGGAAAGTGACAAGTTTCTGCTCCTTTTCAGTCATTTCAGTCTAAAAAAAAAAGTATTATTTCATGAGATGATGATTGTTTTGAATTGAATTGAGTATTGCAAAAATGACCACATTTGCAATGCAACAAAGATAAAATATACCTGAAGTGTGGAGAGTCTTGCAGAGAGCTTTTGACTGTCGTTGAGGTTGCCTAGGCTTTCATTCAGTTCAGTTGCACAGTGGTTGGTCCAGTTCTCAACATCTTCACTAATTTTGCGTACATCCTCCCACACCATCAAACTCTGGTTTAGATGCTCAATGTTATCATCTATCTTCTCTGAGACCTAATAAATTAACAGAAGTATTATTTATTTTCAGATTTTTAATAGTTTAAAAACTTACAGCAATGACAATGCATGAGTAAATCTTAAAATCCAACTTACGTCCAGCCAGTGATCAACAATTGTCTCAGAATCTTTCTTCAGTATTTGAGATTCACAGTCTGGGATCTTCTTAAGTTCAACCACAAGTTGCTTTCCTTTGTTTGAAAACTGGTCTAGTTCATACTGCTTGCTTGCCATATCAATCTTGACAGTCTCATGCTAGAAGATTTGTCAAACATGACATAATATTACATGACAATACATAGTCTAGCCTGTGGTAATAACATAATCTTTAAGTGGCCGCACCTTAGAAAGTAATTTCTTGCTTTCTTCATAATCTTTTAAAACAGAGCTTATGTCAATAATAGACTCTGCTCCTTCAATAATGCCACTTATAGATGTTTTTAAGGCTTGATATTCTCTCATGAGCTCAACAAGGGCATTGCATTGTTCTTGTCTGAAAAAAAACATATGAAGTTAGTAGGAAGATATACATTAAAGGGCCTATAACAGCTATTTTCTGATTTTCTGATCTATGTTATAATGTTGTTTCATTTATTTGGGCTGAGTTCTTCTCTCAAAAGGAAAACACTCTGTTCCACCTTGTGATGTCATGTGGTAAAGTGTGTTTTAAACTCCATACACCTTAACCATGGAATTGCCCATTTGTACTGAACTAAACGTAAGAAGTAGCTGTTAACTTGAAAACTACCTCTTCATGACTTCACAAGGTGGAACAGAGCATTTTGATCTTTGGAGGTGTGTATAATAATTCAGGATTACTAAAATATGTGTGAATGAAACAAAACACAAGTCCAGGTATGTTTCTGGTGAGATAACATTATAACATGGTCTAAAGCTCAAGTCAATTTACTGTAATATAGAACCTTTAATCATAATGTGAACCAATATCTCTGGATTATAAAATCTGTGTTACCTTTCACTGATGAGTCTCTTGGTGTCCTCCCACGTGGTTTCCAGGAGGCTGATTTCACGGAGCACCTCCCCGCCGAGCTCTGCATCTCTCTTGGCCAGTTGGTTTCCCTTGTCCCTTAACCACTGCTCCTCGTGCTGGTGAGACTGTAGCTCATCCTCAAGCTGATTAAAGAATCTCAGCCTAGTAAATGTAAAATGTATATGAGAAAAAAAAAAAGAGAAAAAAAAAAAGTCATGCATAAAAGTGACTCCATATGCAACAGTAAATAATCTTTCAGGGTTTCATATTTGCTTATCTGACATCAGTTTCAATATCAACAATTTCAGTATTGAGCTATTGTTGCTAATGGATTGGATAACTACTGCTCATCATTTGCTATTCCTGTTAGAATATACAGACCCATCACAATTACATTACAATCACAATCAGCAGAATCTATTTCTGCTTATTTTTCATGCTTTTAACACAGAAATAAATTATTTAATTAATGTCTAATACATTACATCCCACTCATATAACAGGTGTCAGTGCCACTATTAATTCATGAATGTTATGTTGGTTTTCTGTAAGACTTATAAGTATGCTTATAACTTAAATTGTGATATTGATCTTGTTTACTTTACCTCTGTTGTACTGCATGTAGCGTGGGCTCTTTAAAACTTTGGTGGTCAGCTTTCTCTTCAATATCCTCCACCGTTTTGAGGAGTTGTTCTTTTCTTTGTCTAAAAGAGGTCCATAACGCCCCAAGTGCCTCCGCTTCATTTTGTTTTGACCCAAGCAAATTCCTCACAGTGTCCAATTCAGAACTGAGCGCATCTGCCAACATCCTACAGGACTTACGACTCCCCTTTTCAGCACCAATATGTAAATGACTTTTGCATAGACTACTATCCAAATTGACGGCTAAGGTTTCAAGCTGGCTTATATCTGGGACAATTGTAGCCAGTTCCTGTTGAAGCTCCTCCACTCGTCCTCTGTCCCAGCTTCCAGCGCTTTCCACAGTCTGTTTGAGCCCGTGCAATACTCCTGCAGCCACACTATGGGTCTGTAGGAAAGCTTCAAGTCTCTCTATACATTCCAGTTGGAGGTCAGCTAGTTGTGTAGCCTCCATGTAAGGCTGGAGACAACTTTCAGCTCGACTTCGGAGCACTTCAGCATCACCAGGCTCGCAGAATTGACAGAGTTTGCCAGCTTGTTGGTCCAAACTCTGCCTCACTCCAGACTGTTTCTCCAGTGCAGCTTGTGTCTCCTGTAAAAGACATGGGGAAATGTCAGCAACATAACAACGCATGGAGTGAGTTTTCATGTAAATTTAACAGCCAATTGTTCTCCTGTATTCACTTTCTAAGCAGTGACCAATGGCCTCTGATGCTCTGTGTACAGTCACCATGACAACATCTGCCTGTGTTTTGCTGATTAGCATTTTGTGAGGCTGAAGCTATTTGCACAGCTAAATTCAGTGGTTCCCAAAGTGGAGCTATGGGCCACCAGGGAACCCAACATGTACAGTGATGAGCCTAAACTGATAATAAAACACACCGTATGCAGTATATGTATTTACTTATATGCCTGCCACTGTAACATTATTGCTGTAGTAAAACCTTGTATCCAGTTCTTCTTACCTTCACATGTGAGGCAGCAGCTTGCAAGCTGTTGATGTTAATTTGAGATGAGGAGTGTAGATTTGAAACCATGGAGTCACTCCACTGTGAGAATTTTAGTAATGCCTGGTCAAACTGCTCTACCAATGACAGGTGGCTGTGGAGGTCTTGTATTCTGAAGGACAAGCAGAAAACATTGCATAAGTTGGAGCAACTCCTTTCCAAACTTTATGGAACAATGAGACGGTGGAATGTTATGTCAAAGTTTAGCATCAGGCTATTACACTTCATTGGCCCAACTTACCTCTGAGGTATGACTGCTTTTTGAACATTTAATCGCTTTTGCAGAGTCTCGAGGTCTTCTTTTAGCTCGGTCACTTTCTCCTCCGGCGCAGAGGGATACAGTAATGTCCCCAAAGACATGAGCTCCAGATAGGAAGGCTCAAGGGTGTGGATTTCAGACTGCAATGACTGCAAAAAACAAGGCTATTTGTACTCTATGTGTATGCATGTGTTGAGAATCAGTGGTTACTGAAGGTGATGTTTGCAATGATAGTTTTGTCAGTACTGCACCTGCAGGTCTTGAAGCTCACTGCGTAGCTTTCCTTTGTCAGCAGAAAGATACTGACTTTCTGGTTTTGACATTCCTTCACACCTTTCCAAGCTTGAAATAAAGGTAGACCGCTGTTTCTCATACCTGAGAGATATCAACCATGAATATTTAGAAAGATTGATATTTTTTGTTCAGACCTCCTTTAATGTATTGATAATTACTTTTGCCAGTGAGAAAGCAGACTCTCCAGTGCACTCTGCTTGTCCTTTGCTTCTCGTAAATGTTGTTCATATTGGCTGTTCAAATCTGCCACAGTTCTCTCTACCTCCTCTCTGTCACTGAGTCTTCGAGCTCCAGCCGTGAGCGACAGCAAAGAGCCCTTTAGCCTCTCCAAGTTCTGACACACTTCCTGAAGAAGATAATGAATACAAAAACATCAACTTGGATCAATGTTAAAGGATTCCTATAAAGATATTTCCAGTGCATACAGTAAAATCTAACAAAAGCTATTTGGCAAAGTGGTGAAAAATTACACAATATTTAGATCAAAGGCTAAAACTTGCCATATGATTTTGAAGACTGTGATAGGTGTCTGATGAAGAAGTGCAGGATTTAATGGGGTCTTCCAGTTTTGTATGAAGTTCACCAATCGACGCTTGGACCTAGGACATGTCAACAGATAAGTTCATTTTTGCATTTTCCTAAAACATTTACAGTCTATATTTTTATATTATTGACCCAAATGAAATCAGAAATGTCTTACTTCCTCAAGTCCAGCTTTGAATTTCTGCTTATGTGAAGAACTCTCCTCCAGCTGTGTGTCTAACTGCTGCACACTGTCCTTCAACTCCTCCCAGTATCGTCGGACCTGAGTGAGCCGAGCTTTGACTCGGGCGGCCTCCCCCGAAGACACGAACTGGGCCAGAGCCTGGGACTGTGCCTCCAACTGAGAGAGGACCTCAGCACGCTCCTGTACCTCCACACTCACAGCCTGGAGAAGGAAGCCAAATCATTACAGCTAAAATACGTTACACGTTACACATTTTTTGAGTGAAAATTTTCAGTAAAACACAACAGACTGTAGATACAGATTCTGTATAGCAACTGTGTATTGTTCTTCTTGTTACTCAGTTATGTATTGAGTTCTGTTTTTCATCTTCATCCTAAAGACATACACGTTGACTTTTTTTACCTTTACTGTCTTAATTTGTTCATCCAGAGGTATAGGGGATGTTTTGAGGATTTCCAGCTGTTTTTCTTTTGCAGAAATCCACACAGAAAATCCTTCAAATCCATCTATGAACTGCTCCCATTGATGCTTCATGTCTTCTAGGGTCTTTACACTGGAATACGAAGCAGTCTTAAAACAAACTACCTTATATAGTCCAACACCAAAAATATTACACCAAATTATGCTTACTCTTTCTTGAGCCCAGACTCGACTTGGTCCACTTGTTCACTGAGCGTTCGAGCTTGTTGAGCCAGGAGATTTTTATTCTTGGGACCAAGCTGAATTTCTGTAGCTCTTTTAGATAATGTATTCATATGAAGGACCTCTGCTTCACACTGTTTCAGTAGCACCTGTTTCAAGACAAAAATGCAAGATGACTTTATTATTTATTGATGATTATAAGAGATGCCTAGAATGAATGAATGAATGAATTAATTAATTATGAATGGATAAAAGAAGGGTAAGAACAATAATTAAAATAAACAGAACTTATAGTGAAGATGACCGAGCTTGTAATGTAAAAATATCACATATGCCCTGACAAAGAAACCATGTGGGTCGACACATGTTGGACTGCTAATCCCAAAAGAGTGACTCAGACTTTTTTTACCACTTTTTGCACAGTATGTTTTTACGTTACAAGCTTGGTCACCGTCACTACATAGCTTTCGAGCCTCATCCTTGAAGAGCACATGTTCTGGACTTCTACACTGAAGCTCTCACTTGTACGTTGTGTGTTTTTAAACAGAACTTACTTTGGCCTGGTCTAGCTCCACAGCCAGGCTCTCGGGGCTGCTGAAGTTCATATCTCTTTCCATTGTAGAGTGAGCTTTAGAGACAAACTCAAGCACTGCCTCCTGCTGACTGTCAAATTCCTGCCATGCTGCCAGTGTCACCTAAAGACAATTATAAAAGGAGTCAGGAGTCATTATAATGTTATATCAAAAATGTTTAGCTCAAGCCACTTTTTATAACACAGTGTTTATGCACTGCCATAAATATTTTACAGTATTTTAGTTTATTTTATTATTGTGTGTGTGTGCATGCGTGTTTGAGACATTTACCAGTTGGCATCTATAAGTCAGCATTATGCATTAAGTCCTTCAAAGTATAGTCAGAATGTACAGTATATATATGGCAGGTCTTTCTTATTTGACCCTACTCTGGTGATAAGTTCACCCCCAGGACCCCTGAGTTTATTCCCCTGTGGACTCCTCACCTCCAGGCTCTGCTCCTGTGAGTCCATGTTGTGCTCCATTTTGCTGAGTGTGTTTTCCAGACACTGCAGGTCCTGCTGCAGACTGTCCCCCACGCCCTCCTCAGCCTGGAGCTGCTGCCCTCTGGTCATCAGCTGCTGCACGTCACGCCTCTTTAACTTCAAGCGCTTTAGGAGTTGCTAGGATGAAAGAAAAAAAACTATTTTTCTATAACTGAAGATAGACTAAGATTTTAAAACCAGGCCAAACCAAAAAATTCGCACAAGGTGATTACTGAAAATGGCAAATGACTTGTTGCAGCTTGTAGTATTATCACAGATACATAAATAGGATTTATCTTTGTTATTACCTGATAAACCAGCAGCAGTTGTTGTGCCTCTCTGACAGTTGGTGAGTCCAAGATTCTGGTGACCTCGGCCTGAGACTCTTTCTGCCCCTGAACCAGATCGTCCAGTGTACTCTGCACTTCCTCCCTGAACTGAACACAGTCCCCCACAGCCAAGATCATCTTCTCAGCCTACAAATATAAAAAAGTGATATATTTAGTAGGACATGCAAATAGGCTTAAAATGGTGCACTGCACATAACATTTCAACCACAGACTGTATAAAGAAGTGAACTAAGGGAGTGGAGCTTTACTTATGGCGTGGTTGAGCCGGTTAATATAAACATTTTAGGACCAAAATGAGGAGTTATGGAGAGAGGGGCAATGTTTTTTTCAATACAAAGTGAATTGGAACTTTGAGTCGATGGAGCTGGAAGTGCCCTCCATGCTCACTTCGTGTTTGGATAGTGGCGACTAGCAGGTTAGCTATGTCCATTTATATAGTCTATGGTTGCTACACAGATACTATAATATACTATCTCACAAATACACAACAGAACTGGCAGCCAAAAATCTCATGAGATAAACTTGGACACTGAAATTTGGAGACAGAAATATTTTATAAATTACAGTTAAATATTGCATTGCATATCAAAATAAATTCAGTGCAATAGAACATTGTCCACACACACCTCTATGAGTGAGACCAGGAGGTTCTTAAAGTCGGTGGAGAGTTTGCTTAGGGCGCTGGCTTGCCTCTGCCCATCACTGTCAGCACAGACCTCTAGGAGCACAGCCATGCGCGCCTTGAGCCAGCTCAGGTTCCCCTCCTGGAGCTCTGCATCACTCCTCAGCTCCTGAAACAAGCAATAACATGTGATGTGGACAATGTGCTCTGAGATAGGAGGGCTTATGACAGTCATACAAACTCAAAAGGGTACATTAAGCTTTAGAATTACATTGAAACATACATCTCTATTTTAAAAGATTCTTAGAACAGTTTATTTTCTTTTTACTGGCAAAGTATTCTTAAAATAAACCAATGTTTACAAGAGGAAAAACAAGCAAGCTCTGAAAGTACATTCGGTCAATACTAAAGGGTTATAAATAACAGCTGATCAATAGTAATCTAATCAACTTACCATGATGGTAGCTTTGACCTGGCTGTACTTCCTGGGGTCATTGGCTCTGGTTCTCAAAAGCCTCAGTTGACTTTCTTTTGATATGAGCCAGCAGGACAGTTCTGCATACCTGTATAGAATATTATTGACAGTAAAGTAAAGAAAGTAAAGTAAATAGGATGGAGCTAACCAGAGAAAATACAGTTTGACACAATTTGTAGTTGTTGCTGTTTGGAAAAACAATTTTGTATAACAATGTATATATTTTTACGTGTACATATGTTCATTTATATAATCATGCTTTATTTGACACCATCTCTTGCTGTGTTTGCTATTTATTTTGAATGTATTATTACCATGCATATTTTTGCTTTTTGTTATCATAATATATTATGATATGTGTGCTACTGTGTCCAAATAATTTCCCTCGTGGACCAATAAGGTTTGTCTAAGTCTAAATCTAATGCTAAACATAACATCAAGGCTCTTAAACTGTGGATGAACAGATTTAAATGTAAACTCTCTACCGCAATGCAGCAAAACAAGACGCTTTCTGAGTTTTGTTTGAACATAGTATTGTATAAAACCTCTGTACCAGACCTTGCATTGTAGTCCTTCCATTTGTCCTGGTGCTGCAGTAGTTTTAGATAGGTGCTGTCGATCTCCTCTCTAACCTCAGCGAAGTCTTTTCTCGCTGTCTCCATAACCTGATGAGTCGAGTCATCTTCTGGGAGTTTCTGACACAGTTCCTCCATCAACTGTAGCCTCTTCTCACAGATGGACAGGGGACCTTTATCTCTGAAAAAAGCCTGCAGAGATAGAATTACAGTTGATCTAATTGTTTAAGAGTAGCACTAGTATCGTTCACAACCAAAAAAAAAAGTTCATAGTCCATTAAACCAGCAGACAAGAATATGAACTGAACTTAACTAAAATGACTACAACTGTCTAAGTAAGTAATATTAAGGGGAATAGTAATATTTGTGGTAATAATAGTAGTAGTATTACACAGTTGCTCTCACCCTGTGCTCCTTGATGAGCCTCTCACTGCCCATACTGGCCAGATGTCTGTTCTCCCGAGTCACTTCAGTCTGACACTCCTGAAGACACATGGATAACTTAGTCCTCTCCCCTTCCACTTTGAGACGCAGCAGGTGAAATGGAGCATCGGTCTGGATATCCTAGAACATGAAAAAAAGGGATAATTGAAATATTCCTGTAATTCCTTGTTTCATGTAGTTAGATTTTTTTGCTACCTTCCAATGTTTGTGTAGCTTTCTAACTGTTTCTTGGAGAGACTGTTGCTCCTGCTCTGGTAAAATGTCTGTTAGGTCATCACAAGCTTTGAGGAAGGAATTCAAGACCCGCTGGTCCAATTGGCCAAAAAACTCCTACAGAAATCAAAACATTACATTACCGGTACTAAGCATGCATTTAAATACATGCTATCTTAAATAAATTATATTTTATATAAAGTATGCATTTATATAGTAGTGACTTCATTTGCACTCAAAGCAACAATATATTTCATTCATATATCCATGCATATATAGACAAACCAAAAAAAACACTGTGCACCATTTTCTTACAGTGTGTTTTTTGAGCAGCTCCTCTGGGTTCCCTCTTTCGGTGAAACAGGTCTGAGCCATTTTGAGGACTTTCTCCAAATCAATCCTTGATTCATCAAACCTCTTCATCAGGCTGCTGTTTGCCTCCATGTGTCTCCTCCACTCATTTGACTCATTAATCATGGTCTAAATATCCAATCAAACAATTTGACATAAGAAAACAACTATTATATGCTTGTATGTGATCAAACGTTTAAGACAAATGAGTATCACTTTATAACAAGTACACCTTAATAAACTAAGACTGATAATAAAGAAATAGTATATTCAGATTCAGGCTTAGTTAAGGGGTTAAAGGCGTTAGAATGAATGTATCAATTAAGCATTTGCTAAACCTGCAGCATTCTTACTTTCATTATGACCTCATTAAGATCTTTGTCCGTGCTTTATAAAGGCTATTTAAAATGTAGTCATAAGTCATAACGTAATAGTTCCGTAATAGGTCCAGTTTTCATTAACACTGCAAATTCATTTGTAATCAAACCTTATGAGGCCCGTCTCTCATCATCAGATTCCTGTTGTAAATGATAAGATTTTGAAATGAAAAACAACCCATTGTCTTACCTGTGATGCAGCCTGCAGGTCACCCACTCTCTTCTGCAGCAGGCCCATGTCCATGTGCTGGAGAGTTTTACTGGTGTTCATGATCTTCTGAATACTTTGGTGGTTCCTCTCGATCACAGTCAGACACTTCTTACAGCTGTGTGTGAAGGTTGCCAGCTCCTGCAGCATTAAACAAGAGCCAAGTTCCTCAGATACATTAATTAACTTCTATAAAACTGAAAGGAAGGAGAGGACAATTTTGGTCCTTTGGCCCCTTGTTTTAAACAAAATACAGTACCGTAACTCAGATTTAGATTTAGTCTTTTCTTAGGTAACAATGTAACATCTATACAGGGAATAATGAAGAAAATTAGCCTTGTGCTTAGCTCTAGAGCAGATTTACAGAAATGTTCACCAATGTGCACTGCCAAATAAATAAAAAAATTAAAAAGTAAGCTTAGTCAAAATTCAGTTAACAGACACATTTTAACACATCTAGGGGTCAAAGGAGTAGTCAGGGGGTTCAAATGGGTCTTTTGTCCCAGGCCCAAGTGTTTTAGGGACCCAGAATTGGACCCTGTTCCTATTAGTTTATATTAGAGGGAGACCCATGTAAGGTGTCTTGCTCCAGGCCCCCAAATTCCTGTTGAAGGGCCTTCCAAGTATATAAACATTTAAGAGAAATATGTTTAACTAAGTTTCATGCATAATTATATGGGAAATTTTGTGATTTGACAACCTATAATAGGTACTGTACACAAGAATTGCTCCTTTGAGTATACCTGGCATCTCTGTTTGTAGTCCACTGGTCCCTCAGAATCCGTGGAGCTGGTGATGTGACTGGCCTTCTCTAGAGCCTGATAAAACCCTGTAATGTTCTTCTCCATTTCCTCCAGCAGGGGCAGAAGAGACTGGGACTCTTTCAGTAAAGGTAAACATCTTTCTCGAACCTAAATATAAAAAAATGGGTTTGATTGTATGGTGCAAAAATCTATTAAATAAGGGCATAGTGGCATCTAGTGAATTAAAGTCTTAATTTTTTTCTTACAACATGAGTTCATCTAAAATGTGATCCAGATATCTGAATCATTCAAAGATGCTGGAGATATTACCTTGCTTAGTTGCTCCTTGACTGACGTCATCACAGCATTCATCTGTGAAACCTCGTCTTGTGGGGTGTCTTTGGTCAAAAGTTGAGCAGTGCGACATGCTGCTTTACAGGCTGCCTCCATTGCTGGGACTTTATGCTTAATTTCCTGTAAAAAAATACATGAATCTTTGTAAACTTGTCTTTCATATACAAATAAACCTCAACAACAATATAGTACCTCAACATCCTGAACAAAAGCTCGGACATTGAGGAAAGACACTTGAATAGGAGCTGTCATCTTCTCATCAGTTGCATCCATAAACATTTTGAGGGTATTGATCCCGTCATGGTAGTCCTGCCTCAACTTATCAACTTCATCAGCTCTTGCATACTATATAAAGACATACAATACATCAATACATAAAATACACTGGATTTAAGATTTTTAAAGATTAGTGTGGGTATTTACATGTTTGACTTTGACAAAGAGCTCTCTCCACCTCCCGTTCA